>JASDQU010240661.1:88594-99458 GCA_032191745.1 Picea mariana
TAATTTATATGTTGATGTTGATGTGTACATTTTTAGGTCATGTTAGACATGTTTAATGTTAAATGTGCTTGATAGATGTGTAAATGATGCTTGTCTTTTGTTAGATGTGATCACAATGATGATGCCTTGTTAAATTATTAGATATGTGTGCTAGCTAATTAATGATGTTTAAATGTGCTAGAGGTATATATAATTAGATGATGTTATCTAGCGAATATAAATGTGTATTTTAGATGTTGTTTATGTTTGTTATAAGATGGTTATCATCATCATGTTTATTTTTTTAAATTACAAAGTTCAATATGGTTGAAACTATAATTATAAAATTGAAACTATAATTTCATAGATAGTTCATTATACATATTCATTCTAACTAATTTTTTTTTCAAAAAACAAATTACATATGAATACATATTATTTTCCATTGTACTAATTACTCTTTTTTAATAGACTCTTCTACACTAAAAATTGTTATTATAAAAAAGTTATGATCTCCAATGATAAGCATTCTATTGGCTTTAAAATTTTATGGATGCAAATCTTCCAATTGTTATTTTTGTCATTATTTCGTAAGTTGATTGCTATCAAATTTTAAAATATTACTTCATTAATTGTGGTTTTACTCAACATTGGGGGAACAATTTTATAAATATTTTCAAATGCAATGATAAAAGTATGTAAACTAACAAACACTAATTTATTTAAAAAACAAATTATCACAAAATCATGTTATAAATTTAATTTTTTAATTATAAACCATATTTTTTGTTAATATTACTTTTAAATCTACAAAATAAATGAACATAAACTCAGTTTTTGAATCATCATGTTAACATATCCTCATAAATGTTGTACTATTAAACATGCATATCAACCATATCATTACATCTAATTATATCAACATAAAAAGTAGAATTCCATATCCCATTTAAAGTTCAACTATACATTTAACATTTTTTCAGGATTTCACAATTGGAAATACTTAAAGAAGATGAAACATTTTTAAATATGTGTGATGACATATAAATATGTTCAAATAACAATCGTTCCATTCAATCACAAATAATTTGAAAGACAAACACATTACGCATCAAACTCACTGTTAACCAACTAAAATTGTTCAAAGATTTTTTATAATTAACTTAACATTTCCTCTGTCAAAAGATGAATAAAAAATAATATAAATAGCAAAATAAAGAATATAACAAAAATATACAACAACAATATTAAAGATGAAATAAAACATGTACATATCACTCTCTGTTGTCATCAACCTCATTATCTTCCCCGTTTGGCATGATAACACTGTTGTTCTAAACAATGTGTTTTGATCTAGGGTTGTGTCTTAATACAAACCACCAATCCCTATCCAACACATCTAGGTAAAAAAACACTTGGTTGCAATGTTTTGAGAAAACATAAGGCTCCTTAGCTTCATCCCACATATTTTTAGAGTTGATACATATCATCCCACTATCATGATCTTCCTTTACATTATTCTGATCAAAGTGTCCCACCACTTGCACCTAAAAATAACACATTGGAAAGAAGAGAAGTCCACTTGAATGATCTCTTGTATCTTTCTGACGTAACCTAACTTCCCTTGTATGGTGTTTTGATCACGATGGATAGCATGAATATATTGGTCGAACTTGAATTCCACTCCACATTCTTGTCTCATGTGTCCATCATCGACATCCTCTGTGTGAAAATGATGTCCATATGCCCATATAGATGGGAACAAATTCACCTATAAAAAATGAACAAATCACAGTGTCAATATGTGTCTAATAAATCAACCATTAAAATATAAAATAATATAGATTTACTTACAATTCAAATGTGCATTATGAAGTTAAAAATTATGTACACAAAAATATTATTACCGAGTTGTTGCAACCAATCCCTATGTTTAGTGAATCCTCTTCTTCACGCGAGTAACTACTAGATGCACCATATTTCTCTCTGACTTGGTCAACAACCCAACTGTTGGGGCATATCATTAGCATATTTTATTTTAAATGATCAGTATAAGGAATGCGTCTACCATTCAACCATTTGAATTATTTCATGTCACTTTTCCATTTCCTCCTCTTTTGTTCGTACAATGCGACCCACGACTGTGTTGCCTCTGAATTGTAAAGAATGAATCTATTGTTGGCATCAATTTTTGAATTCGTTGATGTATTCATGAAATCAAACAAACATGTAGTACATATAAGATCATGAAAATATACATTAATAGGTTCAGTGTAAATAGTTACTGTGTAGGAATTTGACAAATGATAAGTCACTATTTATCAAGTTCCTTTTTCCATTTGTTTGGAGAAGCTCCCCTTCTCTTTTGTCTTCACCCCTTTCATCGTCCCAAATCACTAGACCTGGTATTTTGTTGATCCACTTGATGTACTCACTGGCATAATAAAAAGACTCTTATGATATGTACCCCTCTACCATAGACCTCTTAGGTTTTTCCCTTTGACGAACAAATATTTTCAATTTCTTCATTTACCTCTCTAAAAAAAACATCCAATGACAGGAGACCACCCCGACTAATTCAACCTCATCTACTGGGTGAATTAGAAGATGAACATGGAAGTCCATGAAACTCGGTGGTAGTTCCTTATCAAACATACAAACAATCTCATCTATCTCTTGATGCCATCGTGGAATGCTAGCCATATGAATATCCTTTAATGTGATGCAACGTACAAATGCAGATAATTTAGATATGGAACGCCTTAGGTAATGGGGGAAGTCATGGTTCACACACCCACGCACAAGCAGAGGATAATGACACTACAAAATAAACACATAAAAATTAATTATGTTTTATCCCATGGAAAAAAAATAAAATTACAAATAAATTTCATATTTTTGACATACGTCATACCTTTAGAAGGTTAAAATGGTCATGTGATTTCAACCCCGACAAATGGTATTGACGCACAATGAAGCAACATCATAGGGAAGACCCATATAAAGAATGCACCTTCACACCCAATATAACTTCCTTTTGATTCAGGTCGATATCGCTGTCCACCCACTTATTCCAACTGGCCCAAAACAGTCTTCTAGCAATTTACTATTTTTAGCATTTTTTCAGTTCCTAAACTTCTGGGGCCATTTTGAGGGCCTAAATGAAGTTTTTTCGGTATCAAGAAACCCAATGGTATCCAAATGATCTAACTGATCCCAAAAATGAATCCCCTCGATGATACATTTTTAAGTAGCTATCATGCGCCCCAAACAGAGATCGTATGCCAAAGTTATGCCCCCGGGAAGTTGATACACCAAACTACCCAAAAACGGGGTCCACAAAACTGTTGGCTTTTCATATCTCGGGATTAAGGTTTTGGATATGTTAAAAATTCCTTTATAGCCTCATTGTAATCATCTTCTTGCGAATGTGACTAGTTTTCACATCTCTTCTCAGAGATAAGCTGCCAGCATTCTAGTGAGTCTTTCACTTTGTATTTCTATAGTTTTGTACATTTCACTCATTAATAGAAATTGTGTATTACCGTATCTCAATGTTTATGGTTTCATCTCTGATATATTTCTATTATATTATTGGATATCTGATATATCTCTGTATATTTATTTTTTATATCTCCTCTCTCATATCATACTGAAAATAATTTGGATCGATGGTATCAGAGCAGGCTGCTCTTGATTGTTTTTTCAGTGCATGTCCCTAATGAGGTCTGAGTATAGAAAGTTGGGTCTTGATCTTGTTTATATTGAGGATAATCGCTCTCTCATGCCCAAGAAACCCTCCATGGTGGAAGAAAAGAAAAACGACAAAGCATACGATTCTATTAATCTGTTTCTTGAGCAAGCTCTCACGCAACATAGGGAAAAAATGATGGAGATTTTTTCCCACATCCTTCAACGTCTGTCAATAATAGCAAGCATGTATTCATCAAGTGGAAACTTTGGAAGAACCTCTCCTTGCAAGGTACAAGTCAATTTTGATATTCATGTATTTGAAGGTCAGATAGATGTAGATTCCCTAGAAAAATGGTTAAATCTGCTATAAGGTTATTTATCTGTTAAAAATTTTCCCGACAAGGAAATGATCACCTTTGCACTCATAAAGCTCTCCCCCATGTCAAACATTGGTTGGAAACTTACTGGGAGAAATGTTCCACATAGGAGTCTGGAATATATGGGGTCGAGCCCACTTGAGATTTTTTTGTGAATGCAGTCAAGGTACAATATTATCTTGTTGGTAACTATGATGACCAATACATGAGATGGACCAAACTACATCAAGAGAGGGGCCAAGCAGTGCCAGAGTTCACAAATACCTTCCATACCTTACACATCAAGTTGGGTATCAAAGATTCTGAGCAACATTTGGTTATGAAATATTGTGGGGCTCTACAAAGGTACATCCAAACTGAAATGGAGCTTCTGGACATCCCATCAATGGGAGTTGCCTATCGATATGATGTCAAAATCGAGAAGAAATTTAAGCACTAGAAAAAATGGGAGTTTGGGTATGAAAATATGGAACAACCAAAGTATGATGAATATGACCCTAACAAACAACCTCCTGACAACCAGTCCAAGCCACTTGAAAATAAGGGTCGCAGAAAGACGAATAAGGACAATGGAAAGTGGTGTGATTTCTACAAAATCCCTTGGCACAACACTGATGAATGTCTCTCAAAACAATAATTTGTGGTCGAGATCAAAGACAAGGAGCCAAAACCTGATTCATAAAATAATGGAAAAATACATATCATCGATGTAGACCCCACTGCTATTGTCACGACCGCAAAAATTCAACTAGAAGAACCAACAGATATTGAAGAGGGGGAGCTCCTTTTTCATTCACAGATGTGGGTGAAGTGTAACCCATTGCATTCTATTGTTGATAGCAGAAGCCATAAGAACCTCATCTCAGCAGAGGTTGTCCAATAGTTGGGATTGTCGAGAACACCACACCCATAGCCATACAACATTGAGTGGCTTCTCTAGGGACGAGATATTTGTGTCAGCCAGCAGTGTCGATTGTCATATGACATCCAACCCTTCAAGGATGAGGTGTTGTGTGATGTTTCCCCACTAGATTTTTGTGATGTTCTTTTGGGCCAACCATATATGTAGAAATGTCATGTTGTTTATGAGTCTCGACCCCGTCGTGTCATTGTTACTCTAGGGGATCATATCTACATAATACCATAGGTAATTCAGACTACTGTTCCACTGAAATAGTGTCGCAAAGTAATCTCTCATACTACAAAATTTAGCTTCTTCACAATCTATTCAAAAGGTGAACAGAAGGACATTGTAACCACTACAACCTCGGCCCAAGCACCTTCTATCCAATAGAATCAGGTCGACAAGATTGAAACAAAGTAAAAAGATTCCTTCTACACATAGTCATCTCATGTAGCTCGACTAGTTGAATAGAGTCAACCCCTCCAGCAACAGGTTTGTGACATCCTTCAACAAACTAAGCAACGCAACTTCTCAAGTAAGGCAAGTAGTTCATCAAGATGCAGATTCAACAAACAATTTCTGCTCTCCCCCGAAAACTCAACGCAATGGATACCATTTCTTCCTAAGGAGGGAGGATTGATCCATGTGGATATTGATGGCCACCCACCTATTCCAACTGGCCCAAAATAGTCTTCTAGCAATTCACTAATTTTAGTAGTTTTTCAGTTCCTAAACTTCTAGGGCCATTTTGAGAGCCTAAATGAATTTTTATATGGATATAGCACCTCAATGATGGCCAAAAGCTCTAATTTATACCCCAAAATTAATATACTCGACAATACCTTTCCAACGAGCCACCATGCGCTCCAAACAGAGATCGTATGTCAAAGTTACGTCCCCGAAAATTTGGTACACCAAACTACCAAAACACGGGGTCCACAAAACTGTTGGCTTTTCATCTTTTGGGATTAAGGTTTTGGATTTTCTTTATGTTAAAAAGGTCTTTAGAGCCTGATTTTAATCATATTCTTGTGAATGTGAGTATTCATCATATCTCTTCTTAGAGATAACCTGCCACCATTCTAGCAAGTCTTTCACTCTGTATTTCTACATTTTTGTACATTTCACTCATTAATAGAAATTGTGTATTATTGTATCTCTATGTTTATGGTTGAATCTATGATATATTTATGTTATATTATTGGATATATGAGATATCTCTGTACATTTATTTATTATATCTCCACTCTCATTTTGTGCCGAAAATAATCCGGATCACATTTTCCAAAGAAAGATCTTCTTTCTTCAAAATTCATGGGACATCACCTTCTTTGAAAGACCAAGAGGGACCCGCCTCTCCTCTACTTTCTTGTCTTGTCCAATGTTTATTTTATTTTTTGAATAAATAAGATCTCTCCTCACAACCAGTGTGTCACTTTCTTTCGATGATATCTTCCTCCATAAAGAAGATGAAACATTTTTAAATATATGCATGGGATCTAGTAAGTGGGAAATCTTAAGATGCTCCCAATAGGGGAGCTCATAAAATATATATTTCCTTTTCATCCCAATGGGAAATTTCTCAACATAGATTTCTAAGAATTATGGATCATTGAACATAAGCTCCCCATTTGAATCGAACATTTATGTAATCTCCTTCTCCTTCTCTCTCTCATGTGCTCTAAGCCATTCTATTGGTGCCATTATTGAAGACCTTTGGGTTCTCTATGGTTTACTATTGAAAGCGGATGTTGCTCTTAGATAAGGGTATTCTTCTGGGAAGAATACCCTCGATAAGTCATACACTGGATTTCGTAGGTGGGTGGACCACCTAGCCTTCAGAGAAGGTCCACAACATTTACATCCATGATAGCCTTTAGTTACAAGAACTGCGAAATTATTGTATACATAACACGTTAGCATTTAATAATAGAATGTCAATCACAATGAATAAAATATGAAAATAAATATTGTTATGTATATAAACAAATCAATGAACATGTTAATTACCATAGCAAACTCCTAATCCTAGATAATCATGTGTGGTGTAAGAACATATTATTGGAAAAATTTATATTTTCGGCACACTAGTTCAAAGGGAGTTAATGGACTAGTTCTATTTTAGACTTTCTAATATTAGACCTTGACTATTATGCATGCATTCCTAATTATAGGATTTCATTGCCTATATGAGTGAATATCACTCACTCATTGATAAGATCATAATATGCATTGATTCTCATTCTTCATTGTGTATCTCTCTTCCTTTTCTTGATAAGATTTGTTTGTGTATGCTTTAGCCAGATCTCTTGTGCAGGTTTCCATGAAACAATGACATGATATAAGAGCCATGCTACTTGGAGCAAGACAGACAAGCCAAGGAATAATGAAAATTGGAGTTTGGACGAGCTAAATCCGTGGTCATACCTTTTAGTAGTGATTTCTCCAAAAATATTAAGTTTTTGAGGAAACGACTCTAATTGGAAGTAAATCGAGCCATTCTACAAGTTTATTTTCAATCGTTTTGCGATATTCCTCACCTTTTGCTCAGAAGGTAAGCTGGAAGATAGCCTCCTGAAACTGATACAAATTTGTGGTCTTACCTTTCTATAGTGGTTGCTCCTAAAATATTAAGTTTTTGAGGAAACGACTTGCCTGATAAGTAAATCGACCCATTCTGCAAGTGGGTTTTCAATAGTTTGGAGAGATTCCTCACCATTTACTCAGAAAGTAAGTCAGAAGATCGTCTCCTAAAACTGATAGGAATTTTCACTTAAAATTCCCTTTCTGTCGTTATTTCTTAATTTTTCACTTATAGATTGAGAGTAAATTTTTGGGAGTTCTTAGAAACAGTGGGAGAGATGGATAGGACAACTATTATATAATCAAACTTGGTGGTAATACTCACACCATACAATTATTTTCATTGGAAGCCCAAGGCATAATTCCTACTCACAAGGAAAGGACTGTATAATTTGACGATCGCGACAAAAACAGAACCTACATCAACGATTGAGAAGATGAGATGGGCGGACCGTAAGGATGAGGCCACATGACTACTTATTTATTTAATCTCCACTAATTTATGGTTTTATGTTGTGTTGGCATCAATAATATAATTGTTATTTTTATAAAATGACCTACGTAAGCTGCCTACACAGGGTCTATGAAATTTAATTACTCTTCATGAGCAATCTCCTAAACGACAGTTGTAAATCATCGCTTTTCACTTACCATCTATTCATGATTTGTTTTCATGACTGAAAGCATGGAAACTTGCGACTGTAATTACCATTTGGTTTTAAAGTTTCATTGAAGGAAAATGGTTTATTTAATTTTTCATGGAGTTTGATTCCTTGCCATGAAGATATTACCCTATTTTGTTTTTGACCCTGTCAACTCTAAGCATGCCTAAGAGATGGATATTTTTAACAAACAAAAGACCCCCACCATTTGATTTTTTTGTATTGGTTTTGGTTTGATTTTTTATCACATTTCTTTCATAAAACTTTTGATTATTCAATTTTTTTAAACTTACCCAACTTTGTAATCAAACCATGATGCATGCACTTATGTTTGTTCTGAGTACTTTGGTCCTAGCTTGTACTCATTACCAAGGTGGAATATGATGTATATATCGCCATTACTTCTTAGGATGGTTTCAGGTTTCACAAACCTCTTCGCATGTGTTTTGATTAAACACTCTTCCCGTCGTATGAGTCATTACAACGTGTATTGTTAGGCTCAGGGTTATGGCTCTGTTTCATTTTTGCAAACCCTACCTGTATGTTGTGCTTTGATTACCCTCCCATCCAGTATGGCCCCTGTAGTAAGGATTGAACCAAACGGCATCCAAACCCTGCTCTCATATGATGATGCTAGGGAGGATTTGGAAAGAAACGACTGGCATGTTTTCATCAAGAAGTTTTAGGGTTTTAATATCCAGGTTGCCCAAGAGTTCACCTTATCCTTTGATGGTTGTAGGGAAAAAGTTGGTGATGTGCAATTGGAGGTAACCGAGGAGTTCCTGAGTCAAGCCACAGGATTGCCAGCGGTTGGTCAAAAATGGTTTAAAAACTCAAAAGTGGAGGAAGTCCCGTGGACCCTTCTGTTCACATCGCAAAAAATAACCAGCTGCGATAGAGGTATGCCAATTTCATTTCTGAAAGTTCGGTGGCATGATTCACTAGCTGTGGTCAAACAATTTGTTACATGTGAGGGGTTGTTCAGACTTGTTTTTCTATATCATTTACGCCTGCTTATGAGTTTTATAGGTTTCCCCTTAAACATGCCATACTACTTACTCAGAAGTCTATATAAAATGGGGAAAAGATTTAAGAAACAAAGGTTAGACTCAAGTATTTTTCATCACGACCTGATTAAAATCATCCTCACACATCAGTTAGAGTCTCAAAATGACTATTGGGATTCGTTTATTACAAGAAATGGTTTTGGTAACCCTGAATTGGGAGAAGTAGATAAGCTCGTCGTTGAGGAAACCCTTGTCCACCCGATGACATCTCTTCCACCTCCCCAGTCTTATGACTCTTCCCCTAACAACGAACCCTTGATCTACCCTAAGGTTATTCAACAAGCTAGTCAACCGGTTACATATCCAAAGGACGGTGTTAAAATTGCAAGGAAATCTATAGGAAAGAAGTTTAAAAGTAATGTTGATGTCAATTTCAAAAACAAAAGAGTTGGCAGGCTAATTTCTCAAATTCTTCAAAATAAGGCAAGCTCTTGTGCATATGTGATTAGCATGATTGAGGTTAACAAAAGATCAAACTCTGAAATTGACAAATTCCTTGCAGAGGAAGACCCTGTATCATTCGGGCTATACCCTGACCGACCCTATAACTTTGTCAATAATTTGTCTCCTTGTTTGAAAGACAACCCAGAGTTTCCTGGTGTCTAGCTCTGCAATAAATCGGCTATCAGTATGGAGGGTTCTCTGATCCATAATATTATTCGTTCTGATGCAAACGCCTCACAGTCACAATGCGATGTCTGTCTATCATGGATCAACAGATACTATACTGATGTCCCGTTTCTACAATCACGAGTCAAGTTTTTAAAATACCAAGTTGATGTTTTAACAAACAAGAACAACAGGCTTGAATCTATCATCCAAGGGAAGGAGAAGCATTTGAAAACCACAGGTCATGTAATTTTTAAGAACGTAGAAGCAACTACAACCATCGTTAACTCCAAAGTTTCATGATACGATTTGATTTTATGATTAGAGGTATGATTTTGTTTTTATATATAGCATGATTATTGTTATTCTTAAGTTATATTATTTCATTTGATTAAATAAAATATTTTTATTATTAGATTAGCCTGTTTTATTTATTCAATAAAATGAGATTTCATTTGCTATTATAACTAGCTACAGAATTGCAAGATTCTGTATCCAGTTAAGAAAATTTGAATTGTCTAAGTTGATGACAGAAAACATATCTGAGATCTTCCTACTTTCTTTTGCTTTCAGGATAATTCAGGAGCCCATGATTTCAAAAATGATATGAGGCACTTTTAAGATCTCCCAGTCATATCTATTATGTATTTTGAAATAGACTGTTGTTAGTTTTTGGATATTTAGTAAGATCAGGGAGGTTGCATCCCTTTTTATTTTTGGAACAAATTGGATCTCATGAACAGGAAACAGTTATGTTTCCTAAGACCTATATAAAATTTTCATTTTGTAAACATTGCATCATCTCGGCCTGGGGAAAGAGTATGGGCGTTTTATCACAGACTTGAATGGAACAGAATGCATGTTACAGCTTTAGCTTTTCTGTATGATGTTTTGATTCAAGTTATGTTTATTTCGATTTGATAATAGATGGTGATTGCTTTCGTCATCATGATTTATTGCAAGTTGATATAATTCACTTTTATATGCTGT
>JASDQU010240661.1:107578-123609 GCA_032191745.1 Picea mariana
TATTCATTTCGCATTTGTTTGGAACGATCTTAAGATCTGTTGCAGGTTTACTTCCCGGATAAGGTGGCTGGATATTCTCTATTGATCAGACATTGGATGCATTACTAGGTTAGTCTGTTATTTTATTTCGTTTGCTTGTTTATTTTAGAAGTTTTGTATATATAGTATGATTTCCATTATCTGTAATTTTCTGTTCAAATAAGTAGTTTAATCTTTGATTTCATGAATGTATACATCCAAGAAAACAAACCAAAAAAAAATTAAATAGTATTTTTACTTTCTTTATTACTGTTGTTAAAAGAACCAATTTACATTCGATTTTTACGAGTTTAAATTAAAACTCGTGGTTTGTACAGATTGTATATAGAATTATCATTCATATATTATTTAAATAAATTGTACATATATATACTTAGATGTACATATAGATTTTAGTGATTGTTATTTAGTAAGTTATTGTTTTTCCTTTAGTTATTTTTCACTTTCTTTAGAACTTAGATCGGCCAATGGAGCTGCTAAACCTGTCGGAGTGAATTAATCCAAACGGCTTGGGTTAATTAGACAACCCCGAACAGAATTCACTCTTTCAGTTGACGAGCGGTCAATTTCGCCCATCAACAAATGGCGCTAGAAGGAGGGTCTGAATACTATTAATGGCATGAGGAGGTCGCAAGACTCCTCCCCCACCTATCCGCTCACCTATAGTAACAAGAAGTTGCTCAGATGACAACATCGTCCCTCAAACAACAACCACATCAAACGACAATCCACGGATCACCGTTGAACTAGTAACTCCAAATCCCCCAGGGACCGACGTACAAGAAATTGTTCATCAATCCCTCATTAGAATGCACAGTGCCTTGGCCCTCATCAGAAAACCAGGTCGACCTTTGAACCAACCATTAGACTTCTCTGATATCAGGGAGAAACTGGAAGGTACTGATCTTACCCTAAACCCTATGGATCCATATCATATCCTTACTCCTGCAGCAGGAGGGTCTGGTATTCCACTATCACCACCCCCTTCATCTCCTTCTTCTTCTAAAGAAGAATCATCAGACAAAGGCAGTTCCTCATCTCAACCTTCGACACCACCCACACCTATGGCCAATCCAAACAATCCCGCCAGACCTTCGTTCGACCAAGATGCAATGGCCATACCTGGGCCCCATCATCCTTTGCCTAAACATCTAGAGAAATGGCTCCCTAAATTTGATCCAGATTCGAAGCAAATTGCTGAAGACCATATCAAAAAATTTATGCTAGCCATTAGGCTCCGTAGTGTTGAGCACAAAGACGTAGTGTGCAGATTGTTTCCCTACACCTTTGAAGGCAATGCCTCTACCTGGTACTTTCCCCATCAACCCCATACCATCGTGTCATGGGCTAAATTCGAATCTTGTTTCCTTGAGAAATTCGGAGACGACAAGTCTCCTGAAATTCTAGTCATGGAACTTTATAGTTTAAATATGAACCCCAAAGAAAAGATAAAAGACTTCAATTAAAGGTTCCTGACATTAAAGAACCAAATCCCCATGGATTCGATGCTTGCCGAAAATCTTATCGTCGCATATACACGAAAGCCTTACATCAAAACATAGCCATTTGGGTAAAAAGGTCTAAGAAAGCCACATTGTTAGAAGCCTTCGAAGAGGCGAGTCAAATCGAGAAAGATATTATTAGCCTAAAAGACAATACCTTTAGCGAGGCAGAGACTATTTCATCCTCCAAGAAGAAGATCGAAATCCTTCCTAGACCCCCCCAAAACAAAACTCAACCAGATAGTTCGAATCTAGAAAACTTACAGAAGGTCGTTTAGAAGTTGTCTAATCAAGTTATATATTTGAAAAGGTCGGCTGAAGAAGCTTCTTCAAACAAAGGGCCTTACAAACCCCCTTTTAGGAAGCCTTTTCCTACAAACCGACCTAACTCAAATTTTGAAGGCCTAAATCTAGAAAGCTTACAATTTGCTATCCAAATGATTCTAGAAGCACATGATAACTTGATTCCTCCTGAGATTCGTAAAGAAGTAGTTGAACAAGAAATAGTGGAAGAGGACGAAGCCTCCCTAAACATTTTTGGACATTTTTCGGATAGCATTTTTCAAGCTAATTTCGAAACAGTGCATCCTTACAATACCAGGAGCAATACAACTAATAAGTCTTCTTCTGAAATTGTAACTAATGCACCCCCAAAATAGTCTAAATCAATTGAAACTAAACAGAATTCAACAACCCCAAGTTTAGAGTATGATTTGATTAAGGATCTAAAAAAACTTAGGGATAACATTTATGTTTATGAATTATTAAAATTTCATTTTCTTCTGCAAAAGATGTTGCAGAATATTGCAGAAAACAACAAAAACAACCATCTGAACAGCAACAAAGTTGTTGAAAACAACCCCAAAACACCTCAAAAGGTCTCTGCCAAAACGACGTCAGAGCCTTCTGATAAAAGAGACCTTGTTGTAAAAAGTGTAACAAATGCAGATAAACTAGTTTCAGGGGCTACGATTAAAAAACAACAAACTTCTATTCTTAATACTTGCAGAAATGTCCCTCGCTTTTTGTTGACTTTTGAAATTTTCAATAGGAATGTACATAACTGTATGGTAGATTCAGGTTCATCATCAAACCTAATGCCTTGGTCTGTCTGTCAAAAAATTAATGCCGAAGTTCAACCGTCCAGCTTGAAAATTATTCAGCTTGATCGAACTAGTGTTAAAGTGATAGGCGAATTAAAAAATGTGCTCATCAGATTATCATCTAATCCTAAAGTCCATCAAGTGATTGATATCATTGTTGTAGATATCCCAGAAGTATATGGTTTGTTTTTAAACAAAGATTGGTCAGAACAATTACATGGCTATTTTTCAATGGATTGGTCTCACTTGTGGTTGCCCGAAAATGGAAAGCCTAACAGAATCAAGGTAAATCGTGAACGTTATCTTAAGTTCACGGTAACTGATTTAAATGATCCCAATGAACCATTCACTACTTCTGCCATTTCACCTGAAATACAGGGGATGGACACTTTTTTCGGCAATTTCATGGCTGGAACTTCTGCCATCACTGACCCGGAACAACAATCTGAAATTATGACATACACACAGTCAACATCCTTCTCCCAGCGGTCACATGCACCTGACGAAAATCAAATATGGTCTCTTTACTTCGATGGGTCAAAATCTAAGGAATGAGTTGGTGCAGGGTGCATGCTCATTGATTCAGCAGGTAACAAAACTTTGATTGCTTTCCGGTTAGAATTCGAATGCACAAACAATATGGCCGAATATGAGGCACTCCTGCAAGGCCTCAGGAAAGCACTAGATTTGAACATTCAAAATTTGACTGTCTTTGGTGATTCAGAAATCGTGGTTAGACAGGTAAAAAATTCTATCCACTATTTATCTCCACATTTATAAGCTATCAGACTGAGGTATGGAATTTGATGAAAAATTTTTCTGCATTTAACATAAATTCTATTCCTAGATTAAATAATTCTGAGGCCAATTTGTTAGCTAACGTTGCCTCAAAAATTTTTCTTGCAGAAGGCCTATCTCCGAATGCATTTTCCGTCGAATTGTTGTTCAGACCATCCGTCCCGGACAACATCACAAATTGGAGAGTCTTCGATGATGATCAACAGATCATTAGTTTTCTGCACATGGAAGAAACTTTCTAGGGCGCAGTGATCGACGAAGGTACCCACAATGAAAATCTCTGTGACTTTACGATAATACTAGATCCGAGATCCCTAGAGTCTGCATCGGACATGGTAAGTTCTATCCCGAAATCTGTGGTTATATTAGAAAAAAATTATGATCTTCACGATAAGTTCAGAAAATCAATGAATTGTAAAACGAACAGTTCTTCCTTGACACATGAAAAAGTAAATTTGGAAACTAAAGACAACCCACAGTGCATCAATTTGGGGTTGGGATGTTCTGAGAAAGAAAAGGTAGCATTTATTAAGTTGTTTAAGGAATTCAAAGATGTCTTTGCCTAGACATACGACGACCTAAAAACCTTTGATCCTAACATCATACAACACATTATTCCCATGAAACCCCAGACCCAACCTTTTCAACAGAAGTTAAGAAAGATCCACCCAAAACTCAAACCAATAGTCAAGAAGGAATTAAACAAACTCCTGAATGCTAAAATAATATTCCTGGTAAGGCATACACAGTGGGTCTCTAATCTTGTCCCGGTGAGGAAGAAGAGTGGTGAAATCCGACTATGTGTGGATTTTCGAAATCTTAACCGAGCGTTTGATAAAGACAACTACCCTATCCCTCCTATGGAGCAGATCCTTCAACAAGTATCTGGTTCTAAAAGATTATCCTTGTTGGATGGTTTTTCAGAGTATAACCAAGTCCTTATGTCTCCCCCAGACCAGCTCAAAACTACTTTCTGTATGCCATGGGGCACCTACGCTTATAGGAAGATGCCCTTTGGGCTCATAAATGTCGGTGTCACCTTTCAAAGAATGATGGATATCACTTTTCGCGGTTTAATTAATCAATCTATAGTAGTTTACCTAGATGATGTCACAGTCTTCTCAAAAAATAAAGGAGATCATCTAGCTCATCTAAGATCTGTTCTACAACAATGTCGTAAGTACGACATTTCTTTGAATCTAAAAAAAATTGTCTTCGCAGTAGAACAAGGTAAGCTCATTGGATTCATTGTATCAAATGAAGGGATGATTATTGACCCAGAAAGGGCCCAAGTCATTTTGAAACTGCCTCCTCCCTCATCAAAAAAGTCCATGCAATTTTTCTTAGGATAGATAAACTTTGTTAGGAGATTCGTCTCCAACTTTTCAGAAATGGTCAAACCATTACAAAATTTAATAAAAAAGGATGTACAGTATCATTGGGGACCCTTAGAAAGTAAAGCCTTTGACTCAATAAAAAAGGCTATAGTAGACGCTCCTTCCCTAATGAGCCCTGATTTTTCGTGAGACTTCGCCCTCTACACGTTTTCCTCTGATCGATCTTATGTTGTTGTCCTAACCCAAAAGAATGTTGAAAACAACGAAGTCCCAATTGTCTTTATGAGCTCAGCCTTCAAGGGAGCAGAACTTAATTACCTAGTAGTAGATCAACAAGCTTATGTTGTTTTTAAAGCGGTAAAACACTTTCGATCTTATTTGTTGAACTCTAGGACAAAAATCGTTGTCCCTTACCCTACTATTAGAAATTTGTTAGTGTCGAAAGAACTGGGTGAAAAAAGGGCAAACTGGGTCACATCCTTACAAGAATATGACATAGAAATCACCCCAACACAAATTGTTAAAGGACAAGGTTTATGTAAGTTGGTCGTTGATTCAACTATAGGACAGCAAAATGAAACTGATGTGTTAAATCCAGATAAACACAATCAAAATCAAATCTGTTGTGCACAAAACCTTACTAGTCCCTAGTACAACGACATCAAATTTTGTCTTATACACGGATCAGCTCCCTGTCACCTTGATCCCAAAAAAAGGAGAGCACTAAGATTAAAATCAGCTTCTTTTCAGCGGATTAATGGTATTTTGTTTCACCAAAATTTCGATGGAATACTAATGCGTTGTCTTGAAAAAGATGAAGCATAAAAAGTCTTATTGGAATTACATGCAGGGGAAGTTGGTGGGCATTTTGGTGGAGACACCACCGCCCACAAGGTATTAAGAGCAGGTTATTACTGGCCTACCCTTTTCAAAGACACTCATGCCTTATGCCACTAGTGTGTAATCTGTCAAAAGGCATCTGGACGTATACAGAAACCAACATTCCCACTATAACTAGTTTCGGTAGACTCCCCTTTTCAGCAGTGGGGCTTAGATATTATAGGTCCAATCAATCCGGCATCCTCGCGGAAACATAAATACATCATAACAGCCATAGATTATTTCACCAGGTGGTCTAAGGCTTCCCCATTAAAATCTATAAACACCAGCCAGGTAATATCCTTCCTGAATTCAAATATTATCACTTGTTTCGGTATTTCTGAATGCCTAGTATTTGACAATGCTTCCTATTTTTCATCTCTTGAAATGAGTGATTTCGTTGTATAAAAGGGAATAAAATTAAAGTACTCTGCCAGCTATTACCCCCAAGGAAATGGTTTGGCAGAATCAACTAATAAAAACCTGATCAAAATCATCAAGAGAATGGTCTCCGAAAACCATAAAAACTGGCATAACGCACTATTGAACGCAATCTGGGCTGACAGGGTAACTCCTAAAACTGTTGTTGGTAATTCACCCTTTTTTCTCGTTTACGGTAGGGAAGCGATTCTTCCATCTCATGTCCTTCTTCCATATTTACAATTATCGCAGAGGGTGCAAGAAGAAGACTGCCCTCCCTTGGAGAACTAGATTAACGCTTTGCTAAAGTTAGAGGAAGTAAGGGCTCAAGAGAAACGAAAATTGGATCAACATCAACTCATTGTTAAAAACTGGTTTGATTCCAATTCTGCCTCTAACAGAAATTTTGAGGTAGGCGACCTTGTCCTTAAGTGGGACAAACCTCATGAGGCAAAAGGAGAGCATACTAAGTTTCAAAACTTGTGGTTGGTACCATTTTTAATTGCTGAGAAGTTGGGTCCCAGTTCCTTTTGCCTGCAAAATTTAGAGGGAAAGCCAGACACCTTCCCGGTGAATGGCCAAGATCTAAAAAAATACTTCACCTGATGACGCTCCCATACACCCTTTTTAAATATTTTCTATTTTGTTTTACTTGTTGTTTGTTTTTCTTTTCTGGTTTGTTTTGGTTTCCATTTCTGCTTATTGGTATTTCTTTTGAAACACACATACCTGCACCATGGGTTAGCTCAGACAAAGAAAACAGAAAACTTCCCCTCGAAAATAACTGCTAAAAATTGTCAGAACATCAATTGTTGTATTTCTCTGAAATTGTAGCCTTGTTAAAGATGACTTTTTGTTTGAGAAGCATTTTCTCGATTTCAATCTGCAATTGAAAGTATTCACAACCATCCATAAAAATATTTTTACGCTATCCCTGTTCTCTAAGAGAGAAACTCAATGATGTCTCCATGTCCTTGAAAATTGGTTTTATTAATGAACTATTTTTTGATCAAATGAAGGACAACACAAAATTGTTTTAAGGTCTGTGACATAAAGACTAGAATTTTCAGCGTCACCCCGCTCTATTTAATATTTCAAACAACTATAATATGAATAAACTCTCAGAGAGCTGTGGGAAGTGTTTGTAAACCTGTCGGGACACTGAACAGGTCTGCTGGCAGCGGGTAAATGCATGCATGACACCAAGATAACTTCGTCGGGGTACTGAACAGGCCCGCTGGCAGCGAAGCAATGTCAGGTGAAAGAAAATTCCTAGATATGGATTTCGTTTTGGCCTTAACTGTCCCTCATTCTGATTTGAAATTTCTTGACAGGATACAGACGTCAGAGTGGGTTAATTGACATCCCTGTCGAGGCTATGGACGCCTGCTGGAAACAACGGCCCTGTCAACAGTATTAGAGATTTTAACTTAACATCATGGCTTTCTTTTGCCAAGTTTGTCACCAATTTTCGTTTCTGTAAAAATAAAAGTTATCTTAAACTGGACTGCGTTATGATTATCTGAGATGTTCAAATGGCTTTTCGGTTGTTCTTCGATTTAAAGTTTTTCATATTTTTCTAACCTGAACTCGTTCTTGTAACAGAGATAACTACTTCTCCCAGCATGTTGCCATTGTTGGAAGCAATAATATAATTGTTATTTTTATAAAATGACCTATGTAAGTTGCCTACACAGAGTCTATGAAATTTTATTACTCTTCATGAGCAGTCTCCTAAATGACAGTTGTAAATCGTCGCTTTTCACTTATCATCTATTCATGCTTCATTTTCATGACTGAAAGCATGAAAACTTGCGACTGTAATTACCATTTGGTTTTAAAGTTTCATTGAAGGCAAATGGTTTATTTAATTTGTCATGGAGTTTGATTCCTTGCCATGAAGATATTACCCTGTTTTGTTTTTGACCCTGTCAACTCTAAGCATGCCTAAGAGATTGATATTTTTAACAAACAAAAGACCCCCACCATTTGATTTTGTTGTATTGGTTTTGGTTTGATTTTTTATCACATTTCATTCATAAAACTTTTGATTATTCGATTTTTTTAAACTTACACAACTTTGTAATCAAACCATGATGCGTGCACTTATGTTTGTTCTGAGTACTTTGGTCCTAGCTCATACTCATTACCAAGGTGGCATACGATGTATAGATCGCCATTACTTCTTAGGATGGTCTTGGGTTTCACAAACCTCTTCGCATGCGTTTTGATTAAACACCCTTCCCATCGTATGAGTCATTACAGTGTGTATTGTTATGCTTGGGGTTATGGCTCTGTTTCATTTTTGCAAACCCTACATGTATGTTGTGCTTTGATTACCCTCCCGTCCAGTATGGCCCCTGTAGTAAGAATTGAACCAAACGACATCCAAACCCTGCTCTCATACGATGATGATAGGGAGGATTTGGAAAGAAACGACTGACATGTTTTCATCAAGAAGTTTCAGGGTTTTAATCTCCAGGTTGCCCAAGAGTTCGCCTTATCCTTTGATGGTTGTAGGGCAAAAGTTGGTGATTTGAAATTGGAGGTAACTGAGGATTTCCTAAGTCAAGCCACAGGATTGCCAGCAGTTGGTCATAAATGGTTTAAAAACTCAAAAGTGGAGGAAGTCCCATGGACCCTGCTGTTCACATCGGGAAAAATAACCAGCTGCAACAGAGGTATGCCAATTTCATTTCTGAAATCTCGATGGAATGATTCACTAGTTGTGGTCAAACAATTTGTTACATGTGAGGGGCGGTTCGGACTTGTTTTTCTATATCATTTACGCCTGCTTATGAGTTTTATAGGTTTCCCCTTGAACATGCCATACTACTTACTCAGAAGTCTATATAAATTGGGGAAAAGATTTAAGAAACAGAGGTCAGAATCAAGTCTTTTTCATCACGGACTGATTAAAATCATCCTCACACATCAGTTAGAGTCTCAAAATGACTGTTGGGATTTGTTTATTACACGAAATGGTTTTGGTAACCCTGAATTGGGAGAAGTATATAAGCCCATCGTTGAGGAAACCCTTGTCCACCCGATGGCATCTCTTCCACCTCCCCAGGCTAATGACTCTTCCCCTAACAACGAACCCTTGATCTACCCTAAGGTTATTCAACAGGCTAGTCAACCGGTTACATATCCAAAGGACGGTGTTAAAATTGCAAGGAAATCTACAAGAAAGAAGTTTAAAAGTAATGTTGATGTCAATTTAAAAAAAAAAAAAGTTGGTCGGCTAATTTCTCGAAGTCTTCGAAATAAGGCAAGCTCTCATGTAGATGTGATTAGCATGATTGAGGTTAACAAAAGCTCGGACTCTGAAATTGGCAAATTCCTTGCAAAGGAAGACCCTGTGTCATTTGGGCTATACCCTGACCGACCCTATAACTTTGTCGATAATTTGCCTCCTTGTTTGAAAGACAACCCAGAGTTTCCTGGTGTCTAGCTCTACAATAAATTAGCTATCCGTATGGAGGGTTCTCCGATCCATATTCTTATTCGTTCTGAGGCAAACGCCTCATAGCCACAATGCGATGTCTGCCTATCATGGGTCGACAGATACTATACTGATGTCTCGTTTCTACAGTCACGAGTCAAGTTTTTAAAAGACCAAGTTGATGTTTTAACAAACAAGAACAACAGGCTTGAATCTATCATCCAAGGGAAGGAGAAGTGTTTGAAAACCACAGGTCATGTAATTTTTAAGAACGTAGAAGCAGCTACAGCCATCGTTAACTCCAAAGTTTCATGATACGAATTGATTTTATGATTAGAGGTATGATTTTTTTATATGGGCCTCATGAAATATCCCAAAGCACATGCACTCACCATGCATGATGGAAAAGGGTCATCCAAACATAATGGGAAGGAGGGATATTCCAAACCCTTTAATGATTCTTTAGGTTCCAAAGACTCTTTAAATTCCAATAAGAAGAAGAATGGAAAGAATTGCACTTTCTGCAATAAAATGAATCATGAAGAATCCACATGCATGAAGAAACAGA
This sequence comes from Picea mariana, assembly GCA_032191745.1. Lineage (NCBI taxonomy): Eukaryota > Viridiplantae > Streptophyta > Pinopsida > Pinales > Pinaceae > Picea > Picea mariana. Next base: position 117,670 of record JASDQU010240661.1, read on the forward strand.
TCTATCTTATGGAAAAGACACTTCAACAGAACAACCTTGGAAACTTCATTCCAAAGGGAGTCAAGAAGCAGAAGGAAGAAGATCCTACTCCTAAGAAAGGTAATCATCATGCTCTGGTTGCAATTAATTCCTCATCTGATTCATGAATTATAGATTTTGGTGCATCCCATCATATGGCAATGAAAGAGGAAGTTTTATCTTCTTTGAGTCCATGCTCAAGACCCCCTATTATCATGGGGGATGATACTCTAGTAGCAGTAGCAGGAGAAGGGAGAGTGGAACTCCACAATGGCAGTTTTGAGAATGTTTTAAATGTTCCAAAGATTTCTATGAATCTTCTCTCAATTTATCAGATCACTCAGAAAGGTAAAAAGGTTGAATTTACATCAGATTCAGCTTCAGTAATTGACATGCATTACAATTCCATTATTGCAATTAGTGAGGTGGATCACAAGTCAAGGTTGTATAAATTCACTAAGTTTTCTGACGATGACTCACTTTTCCTACTTACACATAAGGAGAGTACTTTGCATGCACCTCCACTGCAACATGCATATACTCTTGTGCTTCCATCAGCTTCAGACATCAGAGATGATTCCATACACTCAGATTATGTACATGGAAATAAGAAGGTAGTACAGCCAGATAAGAAGCCAGCGTTGAAGCTTCGATAGATGCCAAAGAAGTCACATTTGACACTTTAGGAAGAAGACAACGTTACAGGGAATCCATTGGATTCGAGGAGGACTCGATCTTAGCATGAGGAGCCTTCTCATGTATTTTCATCTTCAGAACCTACAATGCCCATGCATTGCTATATGGTTCAATCTATGGATCCACAGAACTACAATAGGGTTGTGGGAAATCCATTATGGCAAGAAGCCATGCAGAAGGAGGATGACTCACTCCTATAGAACCAAACTTGGAATCTGGTTCCACTTCCACCAGAAAGGAATATTTCCAGGTGCAGATGGGTCCACAGGATCAAGAGGTACAAGGCCCGACAGGTTTTCAAAGGACTTCATCAAATCCATAAAGATTTCTACATCTTCATGGAGACTTTCAGTGAGCATAAGTTTCAGACTTTGCGAGATCGTCTTGCAGTGAAGAACACAGCTTCCTAGTAGCTTTCATTTTCTTCTTTTGATGCATCGTATTTTGAGGGGGGGTTTTGTTCCCACATGGTTTTCCCTCTTTCCTCATTTTTATTCTGTGGTCATTAGTTGCATTGTACATGAGTACCTAAAATGGCCTAGTAGTCGGGACTCACTTTTTACTCCATAGTGATGTTTAGGGGGGTTGTTGGAGAAATTTCTATTTTTGGCCCTCTAGTTCAGTGGGAGTTAACCGACTAGTTCTATTTTATACTTTCTAATATTAGACCATCACTATTATGCATGCATTCCTAATTATTGGATGCCATTGCCTATATGAGTGAAGATCACTCACTCATTGATAAGATCATAATATGCATTGATTCTCATTCTCCATTATGTATCTCTCTTCCTTTTCTTGATAAGCTTTGTTTGTGTATGCTTTAGCTAGATCTCCTGTGCAGGTTTCCATGAAACACTGACACATATTCCATAGAATGTAAAAATACTCACTCTTGCAATGGGTCTTGATACATCGTATACATGTATCCCTTCCCATGATTCCTTCAATTCATCTACCAATGGTTGTAGGTAGGCATCCATATTATTCACTTGTCTTCTACCAGGGACTATAAGAGCCAACATAAGATTTTTGTTTTTCACAGACAACCATGGGGGGATATTTTTTTTTATCACTGCTACAGGACAAACATTATAGTTAGTGTTTTGGAGGAATTATGGGTTCACGCCATCCATTGCTATGTTGAGTCGTAGACATCGTACTTCATCCTTGAATTTTTTTGGCCATGTATTCTCTATATGTTTTATGGCTATTGAATCTATTGGGATTCACATAACTCCCGACTCACTTATGTGTGAGCCATGCCATCCTTGAAACATAGATAATTCTTTGCAATGAAAGAGCCTTTGAATCCTTGGGATTATAGGCATGTGCCTCAATATCTCATGAGGAGGACTATGCGATTTACTATTTTTATTTGATTTATGGTACCTAACATTCCCACATTTCAGACATATCTCTTTGTCTGCATATTATCCTCTATATATAATACAATCATTTGGACATGCATGATATGATATATACTCAACATCAAACATTTTCAAAAACTTCTTTGCCTCTTCGCAGCTACCGGGAAAAACATTATCACTAGGAAGAACCTTATCTTTGAATATCCCGCAGTTAGTGGGCAATAGAAATGTACAAGGTCATTTAAGATTTATAAAAGAAACCATTTGTAATGTTTATTTTGTGACAATATTTCTCAAAATTAATACAAGGCACCTGCTGGTCAATTACCTCAATAGTGTCAAGAAACATGCATTTGACATGCCAAAATTTTCTTTCACATTGTATAGTAACATTTTTTTCCCAAGATGGGTAGACTTTGACCAGGAATTATGTCCAAAGAGAGGGGTGGTGGAAGCAAATTTGAGGCTTTCGAAAATGGTATCATTGATATGAGCATCATCCCCTAGCTCATCGTTCTAGAATGTGTCTAACAACATTGTCTCCATGGAAGTCGTATCCCATAAGTAATCATCCATGCACCAACCTCTTTTTGATTGTATTCATTGCCAACTTCTGAAGAACTACTATTGGTGTAGTCATTCCTAATTGGTGAATCTTGATGTAGTGTGAATTGAATAGGTGGTTAATTCAACCATTCTTGGTACATTTCCTCTCAGAGTTGTTCTCTCATTGCAACCTTCTCTTGGGTTGACATTTTTTTGGGGTGCAATCGAAGATGGTATGTAGGTCCCTCATCCTCAAAAGAATCATAATTTCAAAAATATTGAACATTAGTACATCGATGATATTAGTAAGCAAAACGCAATAATTTGTTTGTTCAAATTACATTATACCAAACAATTCTTACCATCGTCGACCAAGGATTGCGGCTGGAAGATGGAATGTCACAATTGGTAGGGTAAAGTGGTTGTTCATTTTCATCAACCAACTGCTTGCGGTATGTTGCTCCTGATAAGACCTTTCGATGTTTTTGAACCGGTACTGGAATATTTTATGCATCTGAACTCGATTATGAATCAAGATCCTACAAATTTGGATACATTTTTATTCATTGACATGGATAAAAAAAAATCATTGAGATAATCAAAACATAAATAAAATAAGTTAAACTTACTGGAGATGGAAAGGGAGAGCTATGCAATGGACTTTGAACAATATGGAATGGGATGGAATTTGAAGAATTGACCATTTGATCATATAATAAGGTTTTCTCCTTGCATTTTAGCAAAATTAGCAATAAATTTCCCTGTACATATCTAAAATAAACTTCGAGGACCATACCACAATATGAGTTTGAACATAGTTTTGAAACCATTTTTTAAGAATAAGGTGACATAAAACGTAAAATGTATACTGAAGTATTGCAAGTCATGTGAATTCATCCTAAAAGATAATTTGAGATGAATATACTATTTTATGTGCAGATAAAAGTTTAAAAAACTTTAAAACCGTCTCGGTGCGCTTATAAACCACAAACACACTGGTGCACATATTAACAATAAGAAATAGTGCGTTGAAAAATCAACCACAATGTGTTTCGAGATTTTGTTAATAAAAAACAATTATATGTCGTTGATGCATCAAATAATATGGATGCATTGGTGCGTAATGTAATATGGCCACACCGATGCATCTTACATAAATGCACTATCGTGCTGAAAAAGTTATAAAAAATGTGATTTTTTTAAACAATTAAAAAAAGAGCAGGAATCAAATTTCATAAAGTCATTTAAATACTAAAAAGCTATTCACTATTCCATTATTTTGCAAAAATTTTGCAGGGGAGAGACCTGCAAGAAAGACATACGGAGGAACACTATGAAGGAGCATAATATTTTGGAACCACAATATTATTCAGAATATGAGAATTTGAAGGGTATGGTGATTCACTCTAAACCCTTCTCATAAAGTTTTTTTAACATTAAGAAGGTATTCAATATTTTCATTATTTTGCCAAAATTTACAGCAGATGGATTTGGAAGAGATACACATCGGGGAACACTATGGAGCATAAGAATACTTTGGAACAACAAAAATATTCACAAAATTAGGATTTGAAGGGTATGGTGATTCACTCAAAACCCTACATTTAAAAAAAAAAAAAATCATACTTACTTTAAACCCTTGGTTTTTTTTTCTTACGTGAATGCAAAATTTCGCCCTAGGGTTTAACTCCCTCTTTCACTTTAGAATAATTTAGGGCTTTTAGTTTTAGGTATTTTACATCTAATGGTTTTTTTTTTTCTATATATGTGTTTGGGATGTGATGCAAAGAGACCACTTATTGCATTGGATCCAAAACATAGTCGGCCCTCTACCTTTTATTTTTTATTTTTTTAAACAGTTTCCGATTTGACATTAAAAAAAAAAAACGTTTTCCAATTTTCCGACGCATCATTTCGACAGAAACACACCGGTGTGTTTCTGTATAAGGAACACACCGATAAAGCCAATTTTTTTTTTTAATTTTAAAAATATGGTGCAAAATAAAAATCACCGATGTTCTCATCTAAACAACATAGAAAATGTTGTCACATAAATTTTATTTTTTTTTTTTTAATTTTTCTTCTCATGGGTGTCTAATTTTATTTTTATTTTTATTTATTTATTTATTTATTCTTTTTTTTATTATGAATGCTTAATGTTTTTGTTTTCTACAGTAGTCGTTGTGATGTCTTCTATATATCACACTATTGTAATTCACAATATTTAAGAAAATAAATTAAACCATTTGATGTGTTTTATTGTATGGAACGCCCCGGTGCATTTTATGTAATAAACTCACTGGTGCTTTGTATATAAAAAACGCACCGGTTACAACGATTTTTTTTTTCAGTGAAAATTATGTGATTTATTTATAAAATATATCTAATAATTTATGTATTGAATGGTACAGGTTGTATATTGATAAAAACATGAGTGAGAAGAGTTCAAATAAGAAAAATTTTGGTCGACACAATGATGACACATCCAGAAAAACAAAAAAGGCAAGTTCTCTGTAAATTTTATACAAAATTAATATGGTTGAACTATATGTAAGTTTAACTAATATGTATTGGTTAGTGTGTGTCATGCAGGGCCACTCAATGAGGAAGCTCGATAGTATTATTTATGATCTAAGTGCAGAAGAGAATAAAATCTTGATGAAAAAATTGCAGAGGGATGAATCATGTGAATGAAAAAATACTATTCAATATGATTTTTTTTTTATGAATTTTCATTAATAATATACCTAGGAATATTAGATGACATGTTTCAAACAATATATTAATTCACATATGTTTAATGTTTTACAAGCACCAACAACGAGGGAATAGATTTTCATCATAACAAAACAAAATTAATTAATATAGAAGATGTAAATGATGATGAATTGGTCCTTAGCTCATATGGAGTGGTGTTGGAGATTAATCAAGGGAGGGAGGAGTGGGGGGTGGGGGATTTTACAAAACTATGAGGGATATAGTGGAATGAACATATAGACGTACTTTCCACTTACAATATAGAAATGAATCCAATGATTCCAAGAACCATGTTATATTTAAACTACAAGAATAATTTCCAGAGCAATGATCAATGAGAACTGTTAGACTTGCAATATATATAATCATTCAAAAAGTAATATTCCTAAAAAATTTTTTTTATCATATATATATATATATATATATATATATATATGGAGGGGGGTCCCTTGTCCCACAAACAAGGGGGTCACATTTGGTGTGGCTTGGTCGTGACCTTAAAAAACAGATTATTATTATTATTATTATTATTATTATATAATCCTAAAGACAT
>JASDQU010240661.1:131477-143021 GCA_032191745.1 Picea mariana
TCATCACCGTCACACGTCCTTCATGTCGACAGCTGTCACAGACTTTAATTCCAACCATGTGAATCTGTAATCATTGGTTGGAATTAATTGTTATATATGATAATTTTAAGATGGGGGCAGGTCCTCACTGACGTCTATTTAATTCTTATAACAGTGAAATTTACATACAAACAGTTATATTTGTATATGGATGACATATATATGACATATCTGATGCGTCATTTAACAGTATTGAAAAGTTGGTTACACGTTATTTATATCTAATTATTATCATCAAATTTTTGTATAAATAAAAATAAATATATATTAATGATAATGATGATTAATGTTTACTGGTTTATGGGATTTTAAGAGGGTAAGTGATTACTTGTGATTTTTTAGAATTTTGTTTCTGTACTAGAAAAACATTAAGAGAGATCACCATACTTTTGTTGAGTTAAGAGGTTAAGAAAGTTGGTAGTGTGACAAATATTTTGAAAATGAGATCTAATATGGGTATAGGCTGAACAATCTAAGAGAAAGTGCTTTTCGTCTTCAACCTTCTTAGTGTCACAAAGGTAACACACTTTTTCATCCCATGGTATTTTAGGAATTGACCAATGCCCAATTTTACTATGGAGCTCTTGAGAATTTGTTCTTATCTTATGAATGTTTATTTTTTTCTTTACACTTGGCAAAACAGATAGATAATTTTGATCTTCTGGATTAGGGTTGATTACATCCTTATAATACTTTAATTTTCTTTTTTCCTCTAACTCTTTATAACACCACATTTTCTCAAATTTTGATTTGTCTTTTTTTTTAATAGTATCTTTATTCTATAAAATGGTGCTTTCCACAATTTTCCGATAATTTAGCATCCTCTCTTGAGTCAATAGTGGTTATGACTCGATTTTGAAGCAATTTTAGGAAGCCTCTTGTCTTCCATGTTATTTAACTTATTCTTATACATTAGGTATCTAGTCAAAAATTTGATTAGAATTTCATATGAATCATTTTCCATCTTTTCATATAAATCCCCTTAACTCATTTTGAGGTATAGTTCATCTTTATATTAATGGGTTAATTACAAAGAGAGTGATGTGTTTTTTAATAAAAATATATGTTTGCTCATTCTTTCTCTTTTGTTTGAGATATATAGTATTAATGTATATAAAACAAAAACTAAATATATTTATTTGATAGTATAAAATTTTCAAAATTTAAAAATATCTTATTATTTATATAATTAATTTTTAATATGAATGTAAATACAATCATTTATTTAAGGTTTCTTCACTAACTTTTTTTTAAGTTAATTATTATATGTTTTTCTTCAAATATATATGAAAATGAAATGTATAATTTTTTAGGTATTTAATATGGAGTTGAAATATATGAAGAAGATGTGTAATTCTAGTGTTTAATAGAGTTCAAATCCAGAGAGCAGTAAGGTATGTACACCTTTGTAAACTTTAGTAGTCAAATCATTGCACAGAGGGGGTCCCTTGTCCCACAAACAAGGGGGTCTCATACACCAATTTGGTGTGTGAATTGGTCGTGACCTTAAAATCATATTGTTATTATTATATATAAAGAACTAGCATAGATTCATCTTAACTCCAGATCTATCATACTTTGAGATGGACCAAATTCTTTGAAATAACAACTTTTTTAAATTGAAAAAACTTGAGAAAATATTTGTACCTCAAAAGATTTTATCTCTCTAGATGCATGATAGATCTCGAATTAAAATGGATTTATGTTGGTGTATTACTATGCCCACCCCACAAACTACCTTTCCTTGATCATCTATCCAAAGTCTTACAATAAATAAGACTAGTATAATTTACTAACTTTTGTACAATAAATTTAAGTTAATACACTGCTATGCCCACCCCTGTCAACTACCCTCCCTAAGCCATATATCCAAATTCCTACCATAACCAAAGCCTAATTTACTAACCAAACTTTGGTTATGTGAATTTATATTGATGTACTATTATACCCACCCCACCAACTACCCTCCATGGACCATCTATCCAAATTCCTACAATAACCAAGGCCTACCCACCAACTACCCTCCCTTAGCCATCTATCCAAATTCCTACAATAAGCAAGGCCTAATTTACTAGCTTTGGTACTGTAATAGTAGACGGAGATTTCCTATGCCATAGGAGATGGTCATTGGCATTTCCACTTTTCAAGTATGAAGTTAGGCTAACTTGTTTTAATTTCTATAAAAACATTTGAAAAGATAAATTGATGATCTGTCACAAGCATTATTGTCGCAACTTTTTTGAACCTTGGACAAACTTTCAAGGATGGTTGTTATTTGGACTTTGACTATTGCTGTGCACCAACATCATATCTAGACAAAATGACAAAATTGGCCCACCTTGAGGAACTTAATAGTACCTAAAGCGTTAAAAGTTACAATTTGTGAGTTGTATATAACTTACATTTTGTTATACAACTTGGAATTCTAGTTGCTTATCACGCATCTAGAGATATAAGAGCTATCGTGACCTTAAAGGTTCAATTAAACGCTTCAAATATACTATACTACTAGTATAGCTATGGTTGAATTAAATGCTTCAAATATACTATACTACTATCTATAGCTATCATTGTTTAGCAACTTTTGTCGTACTTTGTTACATTTTTCTTGTGTTTTTCTCAAGATGTGAGTGCCTAGTTGATGGTAATAAGGTTATACATTGTTTTATAGCGTTGCATTGCTATATATGTCATCAAAGGAAAGAAATATGTTCATAAGTGAGTAGTTATGTCATCAAATGGAAGAAATATGTTCATAAGTTAATAATAAGTTAGTAATTGTGTCTAGATAAAATTTTTGCTTTCCAACACAATTTTATTTAAGTAAATTTGAGCAAAGGTTGTGTGTAACATCTTTTTTGTTGTTTGTGGACCTAGGGTAATAAACTTACTCAAGTTGTTGCCAATGGCCAAAAGAGACTTAGAGATCCAATGTTTGACATAGAGGCTTAGTAATCTCACCCAAGTTGGGACCTTTGTCAATGATTCCAAAATCAAGGCTTGAAACCCAATAACCATGGCTTCATAAAGAGGCCAAGTTTGTTCATAAATTAAGGGCCCTTACCAATGACCTATTCACGATCCAACTCAAAGTGAAATTTGAGAATAAGGTCCTAACAATTTACACCTTGACAAATTGCAACCATATTGTTTAGGAAAGAAATCCATTATTTTGCAATCCACGACCATAGATTTTTCATCAACAACCATCGACCATTAAATTAGCAAATCATACTATGTTTGAGAAAATAATTTTCTCTCACCTTCACCCATGCAAGATTAAGCTTCAAGGCCCAAACAAAGGTTTTCTTATATTCCATGTAAATGATGAGATATGAGTTGTAAAGAGTTGAGGAAGATTATTTGGCCTAGACCGATGATATTCTTAGAATTGCCACAGGGCACTCCTAAACTGAAAAACATGTCTTTAGAGGATACTTGTTTAGATAACTTTAACAAAGGGGGAATATTTCATAACTGTAAAGGAGGACTGGCCAAGCCTCCCTTTTGAAGGCCACTACAATGCTTCCTAGAAGATTAATTCATACTTTTTGTTGAAAAACCCCTAAGCTGAACCCATGTGAGGGTGAAATCATCACCACTTTACCCAAAGAACCGTCAACATGAAACTGATTAACCTAGAAGAAACCCTCTACATATGCATGTTCAAATCTTATTGGTGATTAAGGAGGAAAATCCTTATATTAAAATGAGAAGTCATGCCTACTATCAGCCATGGAGATATAAATCCACCTAAATAGGTTTGTATATATTCTTGGCATTGATGGAGACAAAAATCCTAGAATGAATAGAGAATATTCATCTTTTGTCAATTATGGAGAAAAAATCACTTACTACTTCAAGAAATCTTGTCCTAGAATGTGAGGAGAATCACATCCTACTATTAGCCATGGAGAAAAATGTTGGAACATCAAGCATTGATGGTTCATCACACATCTCCTACATTCAGTCGGTCGAGTGGTCGACCTACATATCGATACAGTCAATCAGGTGATTGACCAATACACTACATCAATCAGTCAAGTAGTAGACGCGCCTATTGGTCAGATAGTCAACCAACAATCGAAGATAGTTGGGTGGTGGATCAACCAACCCAACAATCGACTACGATTTGGAAACATAGTTAGTCGGGTTGAGCATCCTTGTTGAGGAAACTCAAAAATGCGGATTTGGTTGAGTCAACTCTAACAATCAATGGTTACACGTGGACAAGGCATTCTAGATTCTATGGAAGTTGGTTAGATCTTGAGGCTATAAATACAAGACCCCTTGGGTCATTATCATTAATGCATATCAAGTGATCACGGTGATCAAGAGATCAAATATACACTATGATGTTCTGATCATAGTGCACTTTTCTTAAGTGCTCTAATAATGTTTTTAGACACCACGCTCTGTATTCGAAATTTTGTGCTCCTCTTTGATTATCTACAAAATTTTTAATCTGTTTTCATCATTGGTTCCACCCTATTCCCCAACATGGTATCAGATTCAATGATTTAAAACCTCGACATGTTATCTACAAACCTTGTTGAGTTGAATATGTTGTGTGATCGACTTTGGGATGGTGGTTTGTTGATTGAGACCTTTTGAAAAAAAATCTTGTGTCTATATGTCAAAGATGGATTCAAAGATTGATTTTGTTGTTCTAAATAGATTAAATTATGCAGTATGGAACTAGTATATGGAAACCTTATTGAAGAGTAAAGGATTGTGGCAGTATATGAAGGTTGCAATTCCAGGTCCAACAAACAACCAAGAAAAGTTTGGTGTTGATGGAAAGAAGGATGAGTTTGTAGGGATCATCATGACCTACACCTCATGAGATATTCAATTTCACCTCAGTGGAATCAACTGCCCTCATAAATTCAGGAGGAAGCTAAATTCCTTGTTCAACTAATGATCTGAATTGGATCTGACAAGAAAAATTGGCTATCGGCACAGGCTCTAGGATGATCAACATAGAAAATGTTTAAGGCTATGGACGATGAAGGAAATTGACTTGTTGGCATGAAGGGCCCCATGCCATCACGATTGATGTCCAATTTTGTATGAAATATATGTAAATTTGGGTAGTATATTATTGTATAAAATAAATAATGAGATGTTCATGATACCTTTCCATGTGGGAGAAATAGACAAACACATAAAGAAAAGAAGGATAAATAGACCAGAGAGAAACTAAAGCATTGGGGATGCATGACCTTCTAGTTATCCTCTCAATCGACTCAACATTCTATATCATGTATTCCCACAATGAGAAATGGGTTCTTTGGCTATGAAAGATGTAGAGAGGTTTCCCATATGTTATTGAGGAGCATAGAGATGAACCAAAGAGCCTGTAAATTTCCCACTGTTGAATAATAAAGAGCCTCATCGAAGAGAAAAGAATGTTGGTTTGTCGTTTGGGTTTCCAGGGTAAATTCTAAGTTGTGTGTATTAGTTGTGTTTAAATTTTGTTGTCTATGGATGAAATTGTATGCATTATAATTTAATGAACGATTAATGGGGTGTATTGTAATTTAATGGCTACCTATAGAAAATCTAGTACTACAAGGAAAATACATTTTAGCGGAGGTTTCTAGTGTTACAAAATTGAGAAAAAAATGTCAAAAAAACCTTCTCTACAATAGGTGTTATCGATAGCAGATATTTTTGCGGATATTATAACGGAAGTTGATTATAACTAAAAAAATATAGGCGATTGAAGGTGTTGGTGGATGTTTACAAATCAGTGCATTTGTATACGACAAAAGCGCAGGTGCGTACATACACCTACAACACCGATGTTGTACACTTAATGTCAAGCACTGGGGCAGTAAAATATGAAAGCATTGAGGTAGTAAAATATTTAAGCACCAGGACGTTTGTCTTATAAGCACTGGGGCTTTAACATGAAAACACACCGCGAGAGTTAAAAATAATTAAGCACTGGGGATTTTTGCATAGAACGAACCGATGCATTATTAATAAGAAGGCATTGATGTTGTATAAAATAATATGCACATGTGCATTACAGGGAAAAATTCCCCAATGTATTAAATATTGAAAGCACCGGCGCTTTGCAGTAACAAACCAACCCTGATGCTTATCAATAACACAATAGCACCGGTGTGTATCAATAACTCATACGCACTGGTGCTTCGTATACAATTAATGCACCGATGGCCAAATTTTAAATATAATTTTGTTCTATTAAATTAATATTGAAACCAATGCTAATTGATTACATAAAAGAATTGGTACAAATTTCATATGAAACACATCGATGAGTTTTAATATTAAACGCGCTGATAAGATTAATAATTAAAATACACTGAGAAACATCGACCTGTGATAGTGCATTTATTGTTATTTTTTAATTCCATTATTTATCAAAAAAATTACATATATCTTATATTTTGATTAGTGAATTTGGATATGATGTTTGGATTAATTTGTTATATCATCAGATTTTGCATCTCTTCATTATAATATTTATTCATCCATATATTTAATCAATGATGTAACATTTCACAACGACATTGGACAACGCAATAGAATAAATTAAAACATATTTTATTATATGAATAAGAGGGTCTTTGTCATACAAAATGGGACACTTATTGATAATCCCTTATCTTTCAATTGGGACACTATGCCCATTACATTAAACAAAAATGTTTGATTTTCACAAACAAATATTTCAAAAAAATACAATTGCAGTTTGCATTGATATCCAAATATATTGGTCATCATTCTTCACTAGAACTGTTGTTAGTTCTCAAGCTACTTACATGTCTTGGGTTATTTTTTTGAATGTTTGGTTGATTGTCTCGATTTTTTTGTTCTTTTTGAGGTTCCATCTACAAACAGAAAAATAAACTGTAATGAGTCTATCTACATTGATGAGAATAATGAATATTGAAATAAACAACATACATGAATGTAAATTGAAAAGCGATGTACCTTCAAAGAAAGAAGGGACTCATGAATCATACACTTATGTTCAAAATCAAATCTCATGCCTTGTTTAAAAAATTATTCTGTTGGCTCAGTTCCATACTTTGTTTCCTGCAAGTTTTATACCCCATAATAAATCACATATTTAATTTAAAGTATTATTTTTGTTTCATTAATTATAAAATGATAGAAGTAAAACAACATAGATTATACTTATAAATTCGACAATTAATTTTTTATATGCCAACATATACTCACAACCCTTCATTAACCCAAATGTCAATCAATTTTTTTGATGGATCTTCCTTGTATGTTAGCACATGTTTGAAGATATTCAAGGATGATTGCTGTAAAACAACTTAAAATATAAAAAAAAAACTTAAGTTGTTATAAGGAAATACCATATCAACCCTTTTCTTCCTTGTCATCCAATTTTATGTGCAGAATGAGTTCTATTTTCTTTTCTTTTCTGCAAGAGAATGTTTGAAAATTAATATTTAATGTATAATTAATTATTTGTACCTAATAGAAAAATTCAATGATTAAATACATTTGAAGCACGTTTTTGTTGAGATAGCTCCTCTTGTAGATGAATTGAAGGAATCATGGGAAGGGATACATGTATACGATGTATCAAGACCCATTGCAAGAGTGAGTATTTTTACATTCTATGGAATATGTGTCAGTGTTTCATGGAAACCTGTGCAGGAGATCTAGCTAAAGCATACACAAACAAAGCTTATCAAGAAAAGGAAGAGAGATACATAATGAAGAATGAGAATCAATGCATATTATGATCTTATCAATGAGTGAGTGATATTCACTCATATAGGCAATGACATCCTATAATTAGGAATGCATGCATAATAGTGATGGTCTAATATTAGAAAGTATAAAATAGAATTAGTCGGTTAACTCCCACTGAACTAGTGGGCCAAAAATAGAAATTTCTCCAACAACCCCCCTAAACATCACTATGGAGTAAAAAATGAGTCCCGACTACTAGGCCATTTTAGGTACTCATGTACAATGCAACTAATGACCACAAAATAAAAATGAGGAAAGAGGGAAAATGGAAGCTACTAGGAAACTGTGTTCTTCACTGCAATACGATCCCGCAAAGTCTGAAACTTATGCTCACTGAAAGTCTCAGTGAAGATGTAGAAATCTTTATGGATCTGATGAAGTCCTTTGGAAACCTGTCGGGCCTTATACCTCTTGATCCTGTGGACCCATCTGTACCTGAAAATATTCCTTTCTGGTGGAAGTGGAACCAGATTCCAAGTTCAGTTCTGTAGGAGTGAGTCATCCTCCTTCTGCATGGCTTCTTGCCATAATGGATTTCCCACAACCCTATTGTAGTTCTGTGGATCCGTAGATTGAACCATATAGCAATACATGGGCATTGTAGGTTCCAAAGATAAAATTACATGAGAAGGCTCCTCATGCTAAGATTGAGTCCTCCTCAAATACAATGGATTCCCTGCAAGGTTGTCTTCTTCCTAAAGTGTCAAATGTGCCTTCTTGGGCATCTGTTGAAGCTTCAACGTTGGCTTCTTATCTGGCTGTACTACCTTCTTATTTCCATGTACATAATCCGAGTGTATGGAATCATCTCTGATGTTTGAAGCTGATGGAAGCACAAGAGTATATGCATGTTGCAGTGGAGGTGCATGCAAAGTACTCTCCTTATGTGTAAGTAGGAAAAATGAGTCATCGTTAGAAAACTTAGTGAATTTATACAACCTTGACTTGTGATACACCTCACTAATTGCAATAATGGAATTGTCATGCATGTCAATTACTGAAGCTGAATCTGATGTAAATTCAACCTTTTTACCTTTCTGAATGATTTGATAAACTGAGAGAATATTCATAGAAATCTTTGGAACATTTAAAACATTCTCAAAACTACCATTGTGGAGTTCCACTCTCCCTTCTCCTGCTACTGCTACTGGAGTATCATCTCCCATGATAATAGGGGGTCTTGAGCATGGACTCAAAGAAGAGAAAACTTCCTCTTTCACTGCCATATGATGGGATGCACCAGAATCTATAATTCATGAATCAGATGAGGAATTAATTGCAACCAAAGCATGATGATTACCTTTCTTAGGAGTAGGATATTATTCCTTTTGCTTCTTGACTCCCTCTGGAATGAAGTTTCCAAGGTTGTTCTGTTGAAGTGTCTCTTCCATAAGATAGATCTGTTTCTTCATGCATGTGGATTCTTCATGATTCGGTTTATTGCAGTAAGTGCACTTCTTTCCATTCTTCTTCTTATTGGAATCTGAAGAGTCTTTGGAACCTGAAGAATCATTAAAGGGTTTGGAATATCCCTCCTTCCCATTATGTTTGGATGACCCTTTTCCATCATGCATGGTGAGTGCATGTGCTTTGGGATCTTTCATGAGGCACATCTGTATGAGTTTTATCTGCTCTTGTGTAAGAGACTCAATGAACTGAGCCAACATAGGCATTTTCCAATTTGCTCCAAAAAGACATATGCTAGAATGGAAATTGGAGACATATACAACGTATTCTAGTCCTAGCTTGGCCAAGATTGTTAGAATAATATTTTTCTCTTGTGTAGATTTGTCAATACCACATTTACCCGAGATCAAAATCAAAGATTGAAATTTAGTAAAGAAATTATGTATATTATCAAAACTTTTAGGGTCTAAGGTATTCAACTCTACCTCAAGCATATGGCCTCGCATCTCATCCTTCTTTCCAAAGGGTCTTTCCAGGGTGGTCCGGATCTCATTTGGAGTCTTGCATGCACCAACATGTTTACGGGCGAAATTGACCGCTCGTCAACTGGAAGAGTGAATCCAGTCCAGGGTTGTCTAATTAACCCAAGCCTTTTGGATTAATTCACTCTGATGGGTTTAGCGGCTCCATTGGCCGATCTAAGTTCTAAAGAAAGCAAAAAATAACTAAAGGAAAAACAATAACTTACTAAATAACAATCACTAAAATCTATATGTACATCTAAGTATATATATGTACAATTTATTTAAATAATATATGAATGATAATTCTATATACAATCTGCACAAACCACGAGTTTTAATCTAAACTCGTAAAAATCGAATGTAAATTGGTTCTTTTAACAACAGTAATAAAGAAAGTAAAAATACTATTTTTATTTTTTTTGGTTTGTTTTCTTGGATGTATACATTCATGAAATCAAATATTAAACTACTTATTTGAACAGAAAATTATAGATAATGGAAATCATACTATATATACAAAACTTCTAAAATAAACAAGCAAACAAAATAAAATAACAGACTAACCTAGTAATGCATCCAATGTCTGTTCAATAGAGAATATCCAACCACCTTATTCGGGAAGTAAACCTACAACAGATCTTAAGATCATTCCAAACAAATGTGAAACGAATATGCTGAAGATTGAGTTATAATAACAGAACATATAATGGATATAGTCACAGTGATCTTTATGATTTGCAAGTAACTACGACGAGATAAATCTTCTTGTAAGAACTTGCATGTAAACATTCAACATAAATTAGAGATAAATCTCCTAATTTAAACTAGATAGATAATCACTGTGTATTGTATCTGAAACATAAGATATGGACAACATATAAAAGTGAATTATATCAACTTGCAATAAATCATGACGACGAAAGCAATCACCATCTATTATCAAATCAAAATAAACATACTTGAATCAAAACATCATACAAAAAAGGTAAAGCTGTAATGTGCATTCTGTTCCATTCAAGTCTGTGATAAAACGCCCATACTCTTGCCCCAGGCTGAGATGATGCAATGTTTACAAAATGAAAAGTTTATATAGGTCTCAGGAAACATAACTGTTTCCTGTTCATGAGATCCAATTTGTTCCAAAAATAAAGGGGGATGCAACCTCCCTGATCTTACTAAATATCCAAAAACTAACAACAGTCTATTTCAAAATACATAATAGATATGACTGGGAGATCTTAAAAGTGCCTCATATCATCTTTGAAATCATGGGCTCCTGAATTATCCTGAAAGAAAAAGAAAGTAGGAAGATATCATATATGTTTTCTATCATCAACTTAGACAATTCGAATTTTCTTAACTGGCTATAGAATCTTGCGATTCTGTAGTTAGTTATAATAGCAAATGAAATCTCATTTTATTGAATAAATAAAACAGACTAATCTAATAATAAAAATAGTTTATTCAATCAAACCAAATAATCTAACTTATGAATGACAGTAATCATGCTATATATAAAAAAAATCATACCTCTAATCATAAAATCAAATCGTATCATGAAACTTTGGAGTTAACGATGGCTGTAGCTGCTTCTACGTTCTTAAAAATTACATGACCTGTGGTTTTCAAACGCTTCTCCTTCCCTTGGATGATAGATTCAAGCCTGTTGTTCTCGTTTGTTAAAACATCAACTTGGTCTTTTAAAAACTTGACTCGTGACTGTAGAAACATGACATCAGTATAGTATCTGTCGATCCATGATAGGCAGACATCGCATTATGACTGTGAGGTGTTTGCATCAGAA
>JASDQU010240662.1:2295-14540 GCA_032191745.1 Picea mariana
GGCTCGTGCCCCACGCAGCCGTCACCCCCGAGCTTTAACGAGCATTCAACGTCGATGGCAGGAGCATTAACTCCATTTCATTCGACCGCCTCCATGCATTGCAATATGCAGTACCCCTTCGGTAGTTTCGTTTGGTGGTGTGGCTTCAACCTGCGCTCTGTGTTTTTCATGGTTTTTCGAGCAGTTTTCTTCATACTCCTTGGCTCTGCAGACCCTCTGTAGAATCCGAGTCCCGCCATGCCTCGCCATTGCATGCGTCCCCGTCGGGGCTCTCCATGGCACCCACGACGCCCCCGCACATCCTCCTCGCCCTCTGGTTCTGCTGCTCCAGGTCTGGACAACTTGGCCATTGTGGACACCTTCTGGACTCCAGCTCGGCCTTCTCATCGCGTCAAGCACTCCCTCTCTCCTCCGGCATCACGCCACAGTCGACCTCGCCACAATTCACCGGAGCTTTCTACCTCTCTGCCGCGTGAACACTCTGCTATTCTCCATGATTTAGTCTTCGAGCTACGTGAGGGGGTGAGCGATCTCCAATTCCGAGTCCAACAGATGGAGGGGCGCCTTTCTATACTCCTCCAGCTCCTAGCTACTCCCTCTCCAGCCGCTCCTGAGTATTTTGGTGAGGCCTCCGAGAGCCCCAGTGATTATGCGAGCAGTCAGCAACACGCCTCCACAGCAGAAAGTCCTCTATTCGAGGGGAAGGTAGGCCAACCATGCGCCACGAGTCCTCTCGCACAGACGGTGACTTTGAAAAATATTGAAGGAGCAGGCGACATCGCAGTTTCGACAGCGGCAACAGAAGCGAAGGGTAGCAGCCTCCAAGTGCCCGACGACAAGAGCCACAGCGCCATGGACATGCAATGGACCAGCGGGACACCTGTCATTGAAGAACCCTGGCTTGGCATCTTGCCCGAGTATGTTCCAGACTACATTGTGCTTGTCCCCTACTTTAGTTCTAGTGGCTCTCATGGTAGTTAAGAATCTAGTTTTCTATAGCATTGTCAGAAACAGACTACACTTTTTTGTTACTTGCTATCTACGGTTGGTTGAACTGGTTTCTCCTCACGGAGCAGTTCAGTAATTACAACCGAATAACTTTGTTTATGTATTTTGGATCCTGGTTCTCAGAAGGACTCTTATATTTAATACAAACTCTTACTTATATAAAAAAAAAAAAATTGGTATAATTAAAAAATATTCATGTTTTTTTAATAGTGATATGATATTTTCCCTCTAAAACATAATCTATGTTTTTATGTTAATGGGTTGGTTTAGTATTTTAATTATCAAATAAATTTGTAAGACAGAATATGGCTTTTGTGTGGCACAGTTTTTCAATATTTTATTATTATTATTAACTAAAGTCAATGAAAACTTCAAGTTATAAGGTCATGCATGAAGACACTCATGCATTAAGACCTTTTTTCATGGTTTTAAAATATTGAACCAATTTTTAGGGGGCTATAGGTTTGTATATAATTTGTTTTCCAAATCACCCATGAATATCTAGATTATAATAGCATTACTAAAAAATGAATGAAAATTAGAATAGGTAGTTGTAAAAATGGATGTGTTTTTGTTTATTCATTGTGCACCATTAAATTTGTGAATTCAAAGCTAAAAACAAAGGAACCAAATGATCTAACATGTAGAGGAAACGAGGCAATCTTACTAGTTTTTTCTTTTTTTAATTTACAATAATGAACTTGTGTTAATGATGTGCACTCATTAAAATCATACACACGTTTTATTACATAAGTTCATAAATATGAAAAACATCACTCAGTTGTAATATTGATACCTTTTTTATTACTTGTGTTTGATTTATCATTAGGACCCATTTTCCTCTCATGGGTATAGTCAAGGCTGCAAGGCTCATGTCCCTTTTACAAAGCCACCTTATGTCACTCACAATAGAATTTGGGGTTTAATGGCCACAAAGAGAGGGAATGTGTCATTCTGAGAGGCGTGGAAGGTCTATTTTACTATGTAACGCCCTCGTTTTTCTTTTTCACAATGGTATAGGTACCTAGAACCAACACTAATGCCCAAAAATTATTAATAGTAGACATATCCAATTTAAAACCTAAAGATCCAATATGAATGTCACAAGTAGCGATTCAATGTCTCTTTCAATATACTTGAGCCCAATAATATTTGATAAATTCCTAAAGGCCTTCTTATATGCCTTTGATGATTTCCAAGATGGAAAGACCCATTAGTGTTACTAAAGAAATCACAATGTCCCTTGGTAAACCACTCATAGTTGAAACATGGCCAAGAGATGCAATGTTTTATGGATTTAAGGTGTTTTTTATGGTGATCAATATTAATAGGTATCATTTATGGTTAAATTCTATAAATTCTGTCTCATAACCTTGGTTAGAGCTCCAGATCCATGCTTGGTGACCAATTAACCTAATTATGGTTCCCACAACACCCTTGGAGGTAATCAATAAGGAAGAGAGTTCCAATGTAGTGGTTGAAAAGCTCATCCATGGCACTTGATCCCAAGAAGAAATGTTTACAGTGAGATATTCTTGTTTCCCTCCAATATGTATGGCCATGAACTTAGGACCCGTCTATGATTCCTAAAACCTCATAATGGATTTCATAATCAAATTAGATGTGAAAGACTCCCTTGAGAGGGCTTGTGTCACTAGTTTTAGGTGTTGCTCATGCTACTTCATATAAAGAAGGTTCAATTAGGGTTTATGGTTTTTAATTGACCCTTATCCATATTTATACTTCAAAACACATTTTTAGTGTGCAAAGCCAACTCATGTTTCTTGTATCCCACTTAGTGTCCAAATACCCCTTACAAAAGTTCATGTGTGTTGGTGACAATACTTGTTCAAGGATTTTTAAAATTATAATATTTAATTAGATCCTAAGTAACTTAATTTCAATATTTAATGATGGTTAAGGCCCTATAAACTATCTATTCTCTTGTGTGGTTGTATGAGGATGTGTTCATGGTGCTTGATCTTTATAATATATGTTTAAGGCCCAAGGTTATTTGCCCCCCAAATCAATGTCAATGGAAAGAGGATGTTGTTTCTATGCCATGAATATGGTTAAGGAATCAATACCCAATCACAGTGTCTTAAACAAATTAATGACACTTATATCCAACTCCTATGGAAAATAACTCCTAGTAAGGGATCATGTTTCTATGTCTAGGTTTTGTTCAAGGTGTTTGAGCTCAAAAAGGTTTAATTAAGGATTATGTACCTTGTTTACTAACTTCACCATGTTTAGATGTCTAGACCCATTTGTATTGCATAAAAATTACTCACATCACTCCTATCTTAGTCAGAGACCAACAAAGGACCCATACCAAGGAATCATGTGTTGGTTATGTTTAGCACATAGGATTATGTACCTTGTTTACTAACTTCACCATGTTTTGATGTCTAGACCCATTTGTATTGAATAAACATTACTCACATCACTTCTATATTAGTCAGAGACCAACAAAGGACCCATACCAAGGAATCATGTGTTGGTTATGTTGAGCACAAACTTATACTTAGAGGGGGTAGTTGAATCAATATAAGACAATTATTTTTATTTTTTCAAAAATTCATCAACCATAAGAAAGCCATCACATATGAGATCAATTAACTTCAAATCATGAAACACAATATTTATGTGGAAACCCTTTCGGGATAAATCCACAAAAAATCTGTTTATAATTATTCATATGCACCAACCTACTATTACAAATATTTGTAGGCACCAACCTACTGGAGGCACTAATCCCCACTGGTACAAATCCTAGTAGGAACTAACCTGCTATTAGATATATTTCTAGACACCAATCTAAGGGACACATCAATCCCCACCACTAAGCACCAACTTAGCAAGAGACACCAATATCTTTGTTTGAGCGTTACCAAATTACTCTTACAAATCTTGGTAGACACCAATCTACGTGACACACCAATACCCACTGCTAAGCACAAACTTAGAAAGAGACATGAATCTCTTTGAGTGAGCTACACCAACCTTCATCGAGTCTTCGTGCTACTTCTTCCTTCACAAGGTATGTTTTTTTCTTATTCCTTCACTAGGTCTACTCATTTCCTCTTCTTTCACTAGGTATGCTCACTACTTCTACCTTTACCCAGCTTGACCATAATTTGAATTTCCAAATGGTAACTTTCTCAAAGCTTGTTGTTTTGGGCCTCTTCCCAAGAATGAAATTGCGCATGATGATATGCATCCAATTTTTCAAATCTGATTACGAAATTCTTACTTAAGTTACTTTTATATGTCTCTTCTATTCTTTGAATTTTTGACATTCTCAAGTGTCCCAGAAATGAAGTTATAGTTAAAATTCCAATCTTATGAAATTTGTACCACATGTACACCAATATCTCTCCTCTATCTCAACAAAGTTTCAAGGTATGAAACATACCAAAAAATAAGTTATAGAAAAAGTACCAAGCTAACCTCTCTGAAATAGATTTCAGGAGCATTCATGAACCTTAACTTCCATGGAGCATATCTATGAACATATAGCAAACCAAAATCTATAGATTTTACAGCATGTACACAACATTCTCACCTCTATCTTTACAAAGCTTCAACATATGAAACATCCCAAAACACAAGTTATAATGAATGTTTCAAGATGAACTGTTTGAAAATCACTTTAGGAGCATTCTGGAACTGTAACTTCCACAGGGCATATCCTATAAAGTGTAGTGAATAAGAATATAAAATTTCTACCACATGTACACCAAGATATCTAATCTGTCTTGGCAAGGATTCAATTTATGAAACATCCCAGAAAATAATTTATAAAAAAAGTTCCAAGATGACCTATTTGAAATGGATTTCTAGAGAATTTAGGAACCATGACTTCCACATGGCATATCTCCAAAAGTATGGAAAAACAACATTTCAAATTTCTACCAAATTTACACCAAGACATTTCCTTTATCGCTTCCAAACTTTAAGGTCTAAAACCTTCTAGAAAAAAAATTATCACTGAGATTCCAGGATGACATGAAACAGTTTTCACCATTCAATCTTTGCTAATCCATTTTTCACACATTGAATTTCTCTCAATGCTTTCTCATTTTATACTTTTTCATAGCCCTTTGTGATGGGAAATGTCCCTTAAATAAATAATTGATTCCCATTACCATGGGAAAATACCCCAAATACCATGGGAAAACACCCCAAACCATGTGAAAACACCCCAAACCCATGGGTTTGAAACAACCATTTAAATTTTTACTTTTTCACATGCACCATTTTTTTAATATACTTGTATACTTCTATATATAAATCGATATTGGAAATGTTTTGTGTATTGTAATTCCAAAATATGACATTAATAACATCATTAATCCTTTGACGTCAATGACAATAATTACAACAATCTCCTCATTCTCATCAATGGAAATCTTGCAATGAAACACATAGTCCACCATGGATAGAATGAATTCTCCCACTATCTGCAACTCTCCCAAAAATAGAGGGAATTTTCCACTATTATAGCCTTAATTTACATGTTATAGGGAAGAGAGGAAGCCATCATAAGATAGAATCCCTATTACATCTTTTCCCAAGTTTTCATCCTTTTTTGAGCATTTTTTGAGGCCCTCGTATGTCACCTAGTAGACAACAAGAGAGGCCCTCACTAGACACTAGTGTCTCAACAAGCAAGGCACTATCAAACTTCTATAATCGAAAAGTTATGAGGTGATATGAGAGGGATGAGTTGGATATTTGTGTCAAGGACCTAGGAACTCACATAATTCAAGTGTAAAGTGGGTTCTAGAATATCTGGTAGCCTCTCCCAATCCTCCTCCAAGAGCTATATAACAAAGGAAATCCTTGGGAAAGGGAAGGAAGGATTCAAAGTATTGTTATGTTGTCCAACTACAGAGGTATCCATCCTCACAACCAAAATTCAGTGATCCTATCCTGACCAAGGACCTGCAAGGAGAGGTAAGGAGCAATGAGGATAAAAGAGGATCCATCTTCATGAAGTTATGGTATGAATTGATATGTATTATCTATAATTCATTAGTAGATCATTTGGTTTTCCCTCATGAGTGTTTTTCTTTTATCCATAAATATTTAAATCTTGTTTATATTGTTATAGATTAGGTTAGATCCAAGCTAGATATGGGATTATAACACTAGAAAGAGAAGTAGAATGATATTTCTTTGTCTTTGGTCTGTAGGAAGACGGTTGTATAAATTGGAGTTAGAACTTCAGGACTACAACAACCAAGAATACACTAAGGACAACCTTCAGGAAAATGTGTGTCATTCTCCCATCTCCTTGTGTAATGATCTTATTGATTGTTTCTAAGAGAACCATAAGAAATCCATCCCATTCATGTCTAGGATAGTTAGGCCATTCCTAGGGAGATCTTACTGATTATTTAGTGAGATCCATATCAGAAAAAAACCCATAACATATTAGTGACCATATTGGGGAAGAATTATTCTCAAGTTCAGTCTTTTTTCCTACATATTCCTCTATTTTTATGATTTTCATTTGAGTATTATTCCTTTTCATCCATCCTAGAGTCTATATATGATATATTTGATAGGTATGATCCATATATATAATATCAACAACATATCCATCTTTTCCAAAAAAGAAAATTTTTGAGGCCCTCACTTGTCGCACTGTAACTATTCTGCGAGGCCCCATCGAATGTTGGAAGGCTTGTTTCCCACAAGGCCCTATCAAAACTATAGATTTGATATGTAAAACCTGTGCCTTTTAGATTAGGAAATCCTTTGAGTAAGTAGGGTTCTAGAGTGGCCTAATTGGATCTGGTTTTGCCTCTATTTCAGTGTGTGACTATCACATAGAATGCTTTTAAAGTTGTGCTTGAGTGAATTCATGTGTATTGTTTGTCACTTCTTGGATGGTTTCCATTTTTGTATGAAAATTCCATTGAATATAGGCTGAAGATCCAATAGATATGAAGTGATATAGCTAATTTTATCATTCGTTGTGTAATTTTTTCTTGTATGAACTTTTTTCATCACTAGATCTTCCCTCCTAGGCAAGTTTTTGAGTGTGATCCTTGTAGTGACATTAGAATAGATTGATCCAACCTAATTCCTAATATCCTATGGATATTTTTATTTCTATTTTTATTTTGTTTCATGTTGCATTTGTTTTTGTTGTTTAGATTAGGAATTGTTTAAATTTCAAATTAGAAAAACCTCAAAAAGGCAAAAACATTAGTTGCATGCTAGATTTTATTTTGAAGCATTAGTGTTCAAGTAAATTAGAAGAATTGGTTGGTTTCAGATCTAATTTTTTTGATTGGTTGCTTGGTGTGTTTGAGGACTTATTTCAAAATTTGGAAAAGAAAAAGAAAAGTATATTTCCCTCCTATAGCTAGAGTTGATTGAAAAGAACAAAATTGCATCATCATTCTTGCAATGTTTGGTTTGGTCAAGAGTCATCACATCATTAAAGCTTCATCCATTACCATTAGACCTAGACAACAAACATAAAAAGAAAGTGCATAATATAAAATTCATTAGACATTTTTCTTCTGATAGTGAACCAACATTAGCTAGGATTAGGGCCTTGGAATAGGATTGGGGAGTCGACTCTCCAAGAAAAAAAAACTCAACTTAGGAGTCATTAAAGACCATTTAAATCCATTTTAAGAACCAGTGTGTTGGGAATATCCTCTAGCATAGGATTTAAGCATGAGGTCACATCGAGGCAAGTAGGGAGATTACCCCTCTCTGCTTGCTTTGGTGTTTGCGATATCACTTTGATCATTACATATATCGGGGTTTCATTGGTTAAAGACTTCATATATTTGGGCTTAGTTTCCCTATCCTTACGTGCATTCAAAGTTATGATTGTTCACCCGACCATTGATTGTTATGTGATATCCTTAGTGACCTTTCCTGGGGAGCTACATAGGTGACTACAGGTGCGATGTGACTGCAGTATTTAACACCCCAAGGACATGCCCCAATTATATTATGAACTGGAATCATGTTTATGAATTGTAATCATGTTTTGTAGTCTGGTGAGCTGAGTATTGATAAGCTGGTGGGCTTATGTGTTTATTAGGCCAGAGAGCCTAAGTGTTAAAGTCCAGGAGCCTATTTTTGTATATGCAATTATGCAGAACATTAATATAGATTAAACATCATTGCGTGCAGACCAACCATAAAGAAAGAGTGATGGGGGACTAATCTTTCACAAGGTGGGTAAGGGAAAGGGGGCTGAAAGATTAGAAAGAGGGGCTAAGATTAGGGGCTTAATTCGTTGAGAATAATAATTTATTATTATTCCAAAACTATGTGAAAGGTATACTTTTCTCCTAAGTTCATGGAAAAGGGAATGCATACTTGATGGAGTGCATGCAGTTTCATGGCCGACATGTGTTGGCTTAGACATATGCAATTTAACCCAATAATTGAGGCGTGATGGTGTTTCATCCTCTAGTATTGCGTCCACTGTTTGAACCATGTTACCTCAGTGTCTGATCCCTGTATACCCTCCCACAACTTTGAAACCAGAAAACTATGATGTTTTCTTGAGAAGCCGATGCATCCTCTATTTGAACCATTGAGTCTGTGTTCGACCTTTGTGTGGATTCCTTGTCACATACCCTGAAAACCAGTGGAAAACCTATGGATTGAGCCATGTCACCTGTGTGTCCTGTGAGCCCATCCTATCTGCTCTTATAGAGTCAATTCAGTACTTGAATTGTCTTTGGGTTGTTGCCTTCTATTTTTCCTGAGTGGAATTGACCAATTGTTCTTGTTGTTATCCTCACCTTGTGGGAATTAGGCTGAAACTATTTGAAGAAGTAGGTTGTTAGGCCCGTGGTTGAATAGGCAGGTTGTCGAGTGTGTGGGTATCTCTTTCCAAGTGAGAGAATCTGTTGGGAAGTGGTTTTCTCCTAGAGAGAGTCCATCACCAGCTACAAATCTCTGATAATTCTTGATATGGCCTGTTGTCGAGACCCAGAGAGGGAGGTGAACCAACCAATGGATTGGTCTTATGAATTTTTATACTCTCAGGTGGAACAGGTATGTGGGGAATGAGAGTCCATGAGTAGTGGGCATAAGAAGGATCTTGGAGAGAATTGTTTCAGTTTCTCTGTGCAGTTTTCTTGTAACCTCAACCTACTCTAGGATTCCCTTGCCTTGGGTGAAGCTTAGTCCTAGCTCATGGATGAACCACTACTTGTTGAAATAATGTAACTGCAAAGTGTATTCTTATTATTATTTGATACATTATTCATTCAATCAATCCCCATTGTGTATTGATCATGTCAGCTTATTTAAAAGGACCAAATCCCCTTTTGCGGATTGGTCATATTGTAATTGTAAAAGGAAAAGGAAGAATTCGGCCCCAAAATATATCAAAGAGGCCCCAAAACATAATAAAGGTGGTTATAATCAGCAAGTTGGAGAATTCGCCCCTCCCAGTGAAGAGACACTTCACACATGCTAGTCTTGTATAAATAAGGAGGCTAGTGCCTCACTTTGACACAAATAAGTTGCTCATTTGTGAGACAAGTTTTGGAATTGCAGTTAGAGAAGAAGGAGAGAGAGTGGCGCATATCTGGGACTGGATATTTTGAATTAGTTTAAGAGATCTCTTGGCATTGTATTGGCTATCTATAATAAGGAAGTTTTGCTAGGTTTTCTTCCCCTAGAGGGCTTCCCAGGATAAATGTTATGTCTCTTGTGATTGTGTATTTCTCAGTGATCTTGTATTATGCTATTGTTATCTAATGAAATGCAAAGAACTATAATAATGTCTTAAAAATTAATATGGTATCAGAACCAAGCTGAAGGAAGCATCTTTCAAAAGAGTGAAAAACGTCATTGTTGTCATACGTGAAAATTAGGGCTTTTTGATGGTGAATCTTTTCAGTGCCAAAACCATCTAGAAAAGTGAACCCTCCCCTAAGGATCACTTTGGCACTCTCACCGCACATTTTCAGTGGCCGGATCTGTCGAAAAGTGAAACCCTAGTTTCATAAAGTACCAAAAGTACCAGAAAACCAGTGTACCAGAAGTACCAGAGTATGAGGGGTACTAGAAAACCAAAAGCACTAGTCCAAAAATCCGTAGATCAAATTTGGAGGAGAAAAAGTTGGATTTTCTCAGATCCAAAAATAGCAGGCTACTCGCCTTAGCCAACAGCACCTTCTGGTAAGTTTAGATTTTGATTTTGAGCACTTTCATTTTTCGATCATTTTCCTAGCTCCAGGCAAAGATGTCTGCAAGCATTAAGCTTGTTGACAATATAGAAGAAGTGGAAAAATTTCGTGCCTAAAAGTATAGGATTGGTCTCATTCTTGAAGAGAATGACCTAGCAAGATTCGCAAAGGAAGAAGTACCGGAACATGCTAATGCTACAGAAAAGGAAAAGCATCAAAAGGACATAATCAGTGCCAAAATAATCATTGCAGATTCAATCAAAGACCACTTGATTCCTTATGTGTCATTTGAGAAGAATCCGAAAGAAATTTTTGATGCCTTGACCTGACTATATGAAGGAAATAACATAAACTAGAAGATGAACCTAAGAACTCAACTGAAGAATACAAGGATGTAGAAAGGAGAAACGATTGAGGAATTCTTCTCGAGAATATCAGAATTCAAAGAACAATTAGAAGCTATTGGAGATACCATAGATGAAGACGAACTCATAATGATGTCCCTAAATGGTCTCACAAGAACTTGGGATGCATTCATCCAAATGATATGCTCCAGAACGGAGAAACTGAAGTTTGATGGTCTATGGGAAGAATACATCCAAGAAGAAATAAGAGTAGCGAATTGTGAAGCATTACTAGCAAGAGATGATGAGCAATCCCTAGCTACTCACACCAAAGGAGGAAGGAAGAAACCCTACTTCTAAAAGGAGACTCATAAAGAGCCTCAACATTCAAACAAATTCAATCATAAAGAATCTCATCCAAGGAGATTTTAGAAGAAAGGACAACGAAAGGAAAGGGACTACTCATCTCTACAATGCTATCATCGTGACAAGATGGGACACATTGCGAAGTTTTGTCCAGCTAGATGAGAAGAATACAAGAGAAAACATAAGAGGCTCCATTCCCATGTAGTCGAAGATGAATAGCCACCCACAAATATGATAAGAGAGTAGATCAAAGACCATGTCTTGATCTCAGCCCTCTCAGGATATGTAATACCCAAAGAGCACACTTGGCTTATTGATAGTGGTGCATTCAAGAACATGATGGGACAAAGAAACATTATCCCTTGTATCTCAGAAAAGAAGTTTTCTTAGAAAGTGACACTTGGAGATGATTACCAATATCCCATCAAGGGAGTGGGAGAATCAAACTACAAACTAAATTCAGGGAATTCACTAAAAATGAAGGATGTACTATATGTACCAAGCTTGAAGAAGAACCTACTTTCCATTTCAGATTTAGAAAAGAAAGGCTTCAGAGTTGCATTTATAGATGGAGAAGTTCTTATGTGGGCTAAAGGAGAAACCTTGAATGAAGCAATCATCATTGGAAGTGAAGAAAATGGCTTGTATAAACTAAAGGGTCACTCAAAGGCTGCCATGACCCATGCCATTGAAAACTCATGTGAACTTTGGAATAGAAGGTTAGCCCACATCAACTACATGGCACTATCATACATATGCAAAGCGGTCATAGGTTTACCAGAACTCAAAGGTGACCATGAAGGCATATCCAATGGATATGCACAAGGGAAGAACATCAAGAACCCATTTCCAAAGAGGGACAACAAGGCAAAAGGAGTCCAAGAACTCATTCATTCAGGTGTATGTGGCCCATTTCCATCATCCTCCATTAGTGGGTATGTATATTATGTATCATTCATTGATGATTACTCTCGTAAAACCAAGATATATTTCTTGAAATATAAAGATGAAGTGTTCAACAAGTTCAAGGAATTCAAAGCCTTGATAGAGAACCTTTCTAAAAGGAAGATTAAGATACTCAGATCAGATAATGGAGGAGAATATACCTCAAACAATTTTTTGAACTTCTGCAAAGATGTTGGGATCAAGAGGGAACTCACTACTCCCTATAATCTGTAACAAAACGGTGTAGTTGAACGTAAGAATGGAACCATAATGGAAGTTGTGAAGACTATGATCCATGATCAAGATCTTCCTATGTGCTTCTGGGCAGAAGCAGCAATGGCAGTTGTATATGTGCAGAACCGATTGTCCCATAGTGCACTTGGGCTCAAGACAC
>JASDQU010240662.1:14590-34810 GCA_032191745.1 Picea mariana
GTATTTGAACGTAAGAATGGAACCATAATGGAAGTTGTGAAGACTATGATCCATGATCAAGATCTTCCTATGTGCTTCTGGGCAGAAGCAGCAATGGCAGTTGTATATGTGCAGAACCGATTGTCCCATAGTGCACTTGGGCTCAAGACACCGAAAAAGATGTTCATTGGAAAGAAGCCAGAGGTAAGCCATCTCAAAATATTTGGATGTCCAGTGTTTATTCATATACCTAAAGAAAAGAGAAACAAGATGGACCCTTCAGGAAAGAAGGGAATATTTGTGGGATATTGTGAGGTTTCCAAGGACTTTAGAATCTATATACCAGGTCACCATCACATTGAGATCAATAGGGACGTGATCTTTGATGAAGATGCAATTCTCAAGAAATCTAAACAATGCCAGCTTGAAGAAGTATATGAAGAGGAACCCGTAATATTCACTACTACAATGAGGGAGGTTCCCAGAGCTACAGAACCAGTGAGGGAAGTCGTAACTTGCCCTGATGAGGAACTTCTAGAATACCATGATATAGTAGAAGTGAAAGAACCTCCTCAGATGATGACCCTCCATTAAAGAAAGCCAGATTGGGCTAGAGAGATTATTCAAGATGGAGAGAAGTACAGTGTTCCCCAAGGAACTACGAGATAGGTGAAAAGATGAAAGAAATTCTCTAGATACACAGCTTTGATATGTGATCTTCTAGAAGAGGAACCTACCTACTTTGAAGAAGCCATTCAGAGAAAAGAATGGGCAGATGCCATGATAGAGGAATACCAATCCATAATGAAGAATGAAGTATGGGAAATAGTTCCCAGACCGAAGAGTAAAGATGTGGTATCCACCAGATGGCTCTTCAAAATAAAACATGTTGTTGATGGAAGTATTGAGAAGTATAAAGTAAGATTTGTTGCTCGTGGCTTTTCCCAGAAGTAAGGCATTGACTATGAAGAGACACTCGCTCCTGTGGCCAGATACACTTCGATCAGAACCATCATAGCTCTTGCAGCTAAGATGAAGTGGAAGCTGCACCAGATGGACGTAAAGACAACTTTCCTAAATGGTGTCATCGAAGAGGAAGTGTATATAGAGAAACCTCAAGGATTTGAGGTTGAAAACATGAAGTCTCATGTCTGCAGATTGAAGAAAGTCGTATACAGATTGAAGCAAGCTCGTAGTGCTTGGTATGGTCATATAGATAGTTTCTTGATGATCTTAGGCTTTACCAAGAGTAAAGTAGACTCTAACCTCTACTTAAAGATCATGAACGATGAGCTAGTAATCTTACTGCTATATGTGGATGACTTATTCTTAACTAGAGAAGAAAATCTCATCATTGAATGTAAAAAGAGGCTTTCCTCAGAATTTGAAAGGAAATACCTTGGCCTAATGCATTATTTCTTAGGTCTTGAGGTATGGCAAAGTCCTGAGAGGATATTCCTTAACCAAGGGAAGTATACAGTGAAAATCTCGAAGAGATTCGACATGTTGGAATGCAAGCCCATGAATACACCCATGGAAATGAAGCTGAAGTTGTTAGTCGATACTTCGTCAGAGTTGATTGATGCCACACTGTATAGACAGATTATTGGATCACTGATGTACCTGACAAAAACTAGACCAGTCATTTGTTTTGCCATGAACACCTTGAGTTAGGTTCTGGTAGAACCTAGACGTGTTCACCCAGTGGCTGCAAAACATGTGATGAGGTACCTTAAGGGTACAATAGATTGTGGTCTCAGCTATGATGGAGAGCATGATTTCACATTGAATGGATATACTGATGCAGATTGGGAAGGAAGTGTTTCTGAGAGGAAAATCACTTCAGGATGTTGTTTCAGTTTGGGATCAGTGATGATCTCATGGTAGAGTAGGAAGCAATCTAGCATTGCTCTCAGTACAGTGAAAGCAGAATACATTGTTGCATGTTCTGCAAGCTGCGAAGCTATATGGTTTCGAAAGTTGTTGACCGACCTATTTGACTTAGAGATGAGAGAAACCTTGATTCTATGTGACAACCAAAGCTACATAAAGATGAAAGACAATCCTATATTCCACGACAGGTCGAAGCACATAGAGATTTGTTATCATTACATTCGTGACATGGTCTATAGAGGAACCTTAAAGCTCCAGTACATTAGCACAGATGAATAGCCTGTTGACGTGTTGACCAAGCCACTATCTCATATGAAGTTTGAGTACTTTTGAGATAAGTTTGGTATAGTATGAAAGGACCCTCCTCAAAAGGGGGAGTAGATCTTGTGATGAAACATCTCTTGCTTCCGACCTGATGGTTGTGACATAAAGCAAAATGATTTGATATGACTAGTACTGTGCTTCTAGCTGGATAGCTATGACGTAAAGCCAGACTAGTATCCTGCTTCTGACTTGATGGTTGTGACATAAAGTAGGATCAGTACCTTGCTTCTGATATGATGGTTGTGACGTAAAGCAAGATGATGTGTGACTAGTACTATGCTTCCGACTTTATAGCTACGGCATAAAGTAAGTCTACTTCCCCGCTTCCAACTTGATGATTTTGATGTAAAGAAGGATGTGTACCTTACCTCCGACCTAATGGTTATGACGTAAATAAAGATGATATGATGAGACTATCATTGATCTTCCATCTAGATAGCTATGACATAAAGCCAGTCTAGTATCCTGCTTATGACTTGATGGTTGTGACATAAAGCAGGGCAAGTATCTTCCTTCTAGCTTGAGTGTTATGATGTAAAGCAAGATGATGAGATGAGACTAGTACTATGCTTCTAGATTGATAGTTTTGACGTAAAGCCAGTCTAGTATCTTGCTTCCAGCCTAAGTGTTGTGATGTAAATCAAGACATTGAGATGAGACAAGTATTGAGATTCCATCTTGACATCTGTGACATAAATCCAGTCATGTATTATGATGAGCCAGCCTCGTGTTGTGATGATGATGATGTATCAGTTTTTATACTAATACATATTGATGCAGATGATGATGACATTCCTTTGAGAATGATGATGTTGCAAATGAAGAATTTTTTTTATGATTTATAGATATGCCAGTCAGTGTTCCAAGATGATATTGATGATGTTTTCCTCTCACCCACTTGATGTTGTTGATGATATTGTCCTCTCTCTCTTGCATGATGCTACTGAAGAATACCCTTGTTGTTAAGGGGGAGTGTTGAAATAATGTAACTGCAAATTGTATTCTTATTATTATTTGATATATTATTCATTGGATCAATCCCCATTGTCGATTGATCATGTCAGCTACTTTAAAAGGACCAAATCCCCTTTTGGGGATTGGTCATATTGTAATTGTAAAAGGCAAAAGAAGAAGTCGGCCCCAAAATATATCAAAGAGGCTCTAAAACATAATAAAGGTGGTTATAGCCACCCAATTGGAGAAGTCAACCCTGCCAATGAAGAGACACTTCACACATTCTAGTCTTGTATAAATAAGGAGGCTAGTGCCTCACCTAGACACAAATCACTTGCTCATTTGTGAGACAAGTTTCAGAATTATAGTTAGAGAAGAAGGAGAGAGAGTGGTGCATATGTGGGAGAGGATATTCTACATTAGTTTAAGAGATCTCTTGGCATTGTATTGGCTATCTATAATAAGGAAGTTTTGCTGGGTTTTCTTCCCCTAGAGGGTTTCCCAGTATAAATGTTGTGTCTCTTATGATTGTGTATTTCTCAGTGATCTTGTATTATGCTATTGTAATCTAATGAAATGCAAAGAACTATATCAATGGCTTAAACATTAACACTACTGAGTGTGATGAGCAGCGTGGTTTAAGGATGGGAGGTTCATAGAAGGTTTGGATGTAGTTGGTGGACTTATTATAGTTTCAAATATAAGTATCATTATGTGTTTAATTTCAATTAAAATGCATGTCCGTTATTCTTGTAATATTATCATGTATTTTTGTTGCAATGATATTTATTGTTAATCCCATTTAAGTCTGTATGATGGAAGTAACTCTATGTTAAATGAGTTAATTTTATTTAATATGCATATTTCACGTAGTAGCATTGCCTGGTAGTGGGGTTGATGGTTGGGGATGTTACAATACTGTATCAGAGCCATGGTTTCAATATTGAGCCTAGATGGGACAGATAAGTGGTCTTTGGACCCAAGGTTTTGAGTGGAAATGGTGTTCATATCGAACCAGTTTTGAACCTTAGAATGTTTCTGAGTGCCAAGGGGTTACTTGTTCGTGCTATGAAGATCAGGAGGAGTAGTGATAGAATAAAGCCGCAGCTGACATGGCATTTGACCAAAGAGAGAGAGAGAGCTCAAAACTTGGGGTGTTGGAGCCATAGGATCTGTATGGGAAAAAGAAGAGTCCTTTATGACCGTCAGATTTAGAGAGGGTGCAAGAAGGTTATCCTAGAAGCCTTCCGAAGTTCGGAAATTGGGGGAAGTGGAATGCATTGAGGCACAAATTTTCGAAGGAGATCTACACTATGGATCATAGGAAAAGAGCCTGACAGTTAGATCCGTGTCTAGGAAGGAAAAGGAAATTCACTTCATAGGATTTAAAGTGTGGAGTGTGGCAAACTCTCGAAGTCCCGAAGTAAATCACAATTGTCCATTCCGAAGGACACACGTCGATAGATCATGACCTCCGGGGGAAAGCGCTTTGGGCAAAAGAAAGCGTAGTGGATTTGAAACTCTTGAAGCCCGAAGAGCCGAAGTGGTGAGTTAAGATGACATCACCTGGAGGTGACGTGGAAACATGGGATGTGTTCCATGTGTCAGTGGGTTTAGAACTCGTGGAAGATTGAAGTGGCATTTGGAAAGTGACAAGTGTCACCCATCTGAATGGGCCATGTATCATTCTCTAGTATGTTTCCATGTGGCATCCTATGTGAGTAGAATTAGTGGGGCCCGAGGTTATGTAACATAGTTAATGGTTAGAAAACCCACAGTGGCATTGATCACGATACATCAAGATCAATGGCCAGAAGGAATTGTGGGCACCCAAGTTGAACGGAAGCTAATCTCCAAGGTGGTACTATAATCCAAACCATGGTTTCACTGAGGGGTTATGTGTCAGCATCTGAAGAATTGTGGGATGAAAGGCAGGTTACTCCAAACCACCATTGCATGCCCCCATAATTGGAAAAATGTTAAGTAATGTGACGTAATGATGTCACCAAAGGTAATTGGGAAGGTTTGAAGATTAATAGTTCAGATGTATGAATGAAGGATTCTCTGAAGCTCCAAATTCCTAAATCCCTAAAGCCCCGAAACTCAGACACCTAAGGGCCCATAGTGAGCTTCATCCATTGGATGTTGGGTAGATTTAGACTATTGATCCACCCTACTGCGTGAGTTCAGTGACTCGGAGCTCCGAAAGATTTTTCTGTTGTGCTTTGAAAATTTTCGAGGCCGAAGGCCCAAGTAAGTGCTTATTGAGCGAATGCTTGGTCACAACCCATGGTGGTGTTGGTTGGGAACTGAGATAAAGGGTCTAGTGCCCAAAAACTTCATAGAGAAGAAACCCAAAAGAAAGTGAAATCTGAACATTTTCTATAATCTGATTGGTTTATGAATATTGTGGGATATGTTAAGGAATGATGGCCTAACAATTTTCGGTTATCTACACGTTGTGTTTGCAGAAGTTCAATGAGTTCCAGAACCAGGTAGAATTTCCACTGAGTGCAAAACAAATGGAAGAGGCACAGACTGCTTCTAGTTTCGAGGATGAAGCAAAATGAATGGATGTCCATTTGGGAGCTGAAGGATCGAAATCTAATGGACATGAAGAAGAGATAGATAAGGAAGGGAATATGATGAAAATAATTGAATGATTGCAGAAATATGTCCAGGATCACCGAGAAGATATCAACAAGCTTATGAAAGCTAAGGAACAATAGGGTGAATTCAACTTAAAGTTGATACAGAGTTTGGATAGAATCGAAAAGAAGATGGATAAGGAGGGTGATTCAAGAAAAACAGGGAGTCCTGAACCCCCTGAGAGGAAAATAAGATTGAGAAGCATTAGTAGGCATCATCGTCACTCCCAGAAACACTCCAACAAGGAGGCACGTAGAAGTTCAAGTCCATCTCCTACCAGAAAACATAGGAGATCTGGAGTGGATGAACTAAAGGGAGAAATGAACAATATCAAGCCTCCTACGTTTGATGGAGAACACAAGAAGGAGGAATATGTGGAAACATGGTTTCTTGGCATGAAGAAATATTTCCAACTACAAAATTATTCCTCTCATGCAGAAGGAATATTTGTGATGTATCAACTAAAAGGAAAAGCATCCATGTGGCGGTATCAACTTGTGTAGGTACAACACATTAGAGAGAAATATATCACTTGGAAATAATTCAAGAGGTATTTCTAGAAGAAATACTTGACTAAAATATACTACGACAGAAAGATGAAAGAGTTCTTTGAACTCAACCTAGGCAGCATGACTATTGATGAATACGAATGAAAGTTTTTGGAATTGCTGAAGTATGTCCCAGTCATCAAACATGATACTGTCAAGATTCAAAGGTATATGAGTGGACTACCACCTTCCATTGGGGACAATATTCAAGATGATGACCCTAAGACTATGGAAGAAATGATAAGAAGAGAGAAATTCTTATATGAGAAGTGAAGAGAAAAGCCTACTTTTTGGAAGGCTTGGGATGACCAGAAAAAGTTTAAGAAAGAGCAGAGGTAGAAGGGAAACAAACCTCCCTTTTTCAGAAACAGTCCTCAAGGAAAACCATCATTTAGAGAGCCAAGTGGTTGATGTAGGAGGACAAAGGCCAAGGTAGATGCCCATTCAATGTTGGGGCTATCAGGGAAACCACAAGTACAAAGACTGTCCCCACAAAAATGGAAAAGTTAGATTTGTCCATAATGTTTAGCAAGATGAAATAGTTGAAGACATGGGCAGTAGGATACCCAGGATCTATGCAGCCCTGGATAAAAAGAAAGTAGAATATTAGTCTCACATGATTGAAGTGGAAGGTATGATCAATAACCATCCCTTCACTATTTTAATTCATTCAGGGGCTAGCCATAGTTATATAGATCTTAGAGCAGTGGAAAGTTTGCAATTGTCAAGAAGCAAACATTAAAAGTCTTGGTTAGTGCAACTGGCTACAGGAACCAAGAGGAAAGTCATTGAGTTATTTAAGTCCTGTCTAGTTGACATGAATGGACTAAGCATAAAGGATGAATTGAACATCCTACCTTTAGGTTCTTATGAATGTCTAATTGGGATGGACTGGTTGGAATAGCACCATGCCATCTTGGAATATCATAACAAGGCATTCACTTGCCTGGATAAGGAAGGAAATCAGAAAACATTCCAAGGAATTCCCAGAGTTGTTGCTATCAAAGAAGTCTCAGCAATGCAGTTGAAGAAGTGCTACAGAAAAGGCTGTCAATTATTTACTTCCCACATGGAGGAAACACCTAAGGATAAGGTGTCAAATATTGGAGATCATTCAGTACTAAAAGAGTTTGAAGAGGTATCTCAGGAGGTAACTGGACTACCCCTGAAGAGAGATATTGACTTCTCTTTAAACTTGATGCCTGGAGCAACTCCAGTGTCAAAATCTCCTGACAGAATGTATACACCAGAAGAGATTTTGAAGAAGGGGTATACATGCCCAAGCATGTCACCTTGGGGTGCCTTGGTCGTGTTCGTGAATAAGAAGGATGGGATGTTGAGATTGTGTACTGATTTTAGAAAGTTGAACAAAGTAATTGTAAAGAACAAATATCCTCTACCGAGGATTGATGATCTCTTTGATCAGTTGAAGGATGCAAAGATATTTTTGAAGATAGAACTCTGGTCAGGATATCACCAGGTAAGGATAAAGGATGAATACATCAACAAGACCACCTTTAGAACAAGGTATGGTCATTACGAGTTCACAGTGGTTCTGTTTGAGCTGTCGAACGCACCCATTGTTTTTATGTTCTTGATGAATGGTGTATTCAGGGACTATCTAGACAAGTTTGTTATAGTCTTCCTAGATGACATTCTGGTGTATTCCAAGTCAGAGGAAGAGCATGAACATCATTTGAGGATGGTGTTGCAGGTGCTAAGAGAGCATCAACTATATGCCAAGTTGATCAAGTGTTTGTTTTATCAAGAGGAGATCCATTACTTAGCGAATATTATTTGAAAATATGGGATAGTTGAAGATCCTGAGAAAAGTGAGGCCATCATAGAATGGTCAGTGCCAAATAATGTGACGGAGGTGAGATCCTTTATGGGTCTAGCTGGTTATTATAGAAGTTTTATCGCAAGGCTCTCGAGGA
Organism: Picea mariana; assembly: GCA_032191745.1. Lineage (NCBI taxonomy): Eukaryota > Viridiplantae > Streptophyta > Pinopsida > Pinales > Pinaceae > Picea > Picea mariana. The sequence continues at coordinate 22,875 of JASDQU010240662.1, forward strand.
TAGCTCACCCTATCACTTCCTTGAAAAGGAAGGAGAAGAAGTTTCAGTGGACAAAATATTGTGAGAGAAGCTTCCAACAATTGAAGCAACTGTTAACTAGTGCTCTAATACTGAGGACTGCAGATATAAATGAAGACTTTGTAGTTTGTATAGATGCATGCAAAGAAGGACTGGGAGGAGTCCTCAGTCATAATGCATTCGTAATTTGTTATGAATCCAAAAATTTGAAAGAGCACGAAAGGAACTATGCAACTCATGATTTGGACTTGGCAGCCATAGTACACACTCTAAAGAAATGGAGGCATTACCTCATGGGAAGGAGGTTCGAACTGAGGACAAAACATAACGGTTTGAAGTATTTGTTTGATCAAAAAACCTTGAATGCTAGGCATAGTAGGTGGTCGGAGTTTCTTTGTGAATATGACTTTGATATCAAGCATATCAAAGGAAAGGAAAACAAGGTGGTGATGCACTCAGCAGGAAAGTGCACGAATTACATGCTACAACCATTAGCATGTACCAAACTAATATTAAGGGAAGAGTTTTGAAGGCTGCAAATACAAACTTGTAGTACAGGGATTTGGTAGCAAAACTACAACAAGGTAAAATGCCACATAAAGTGGAGAATTATAAATTAGAGGTTGATGGAATACTTATGTATAAGAACAAAACTTATGTACCTAATGTCCAGAACTTGAAACTTATGATTTTGGATGAAATGCATAATGTGCCTTATGCTAGGCACCTTGGATATCAAAAAACTGTGGCAGCAGTCAAAAGTCATTACTTTTGTCCAGGTATGAATAAAGAGATTGTAGAATACATCACCAAATGTATGGAGTTCCAGAAGGTTAAAGCTAAGCACAGGGACCCAACAAGGTTGTTGCAACCTTTACCCATTCCTGAGTGGAAGTGGGAGGTAGTGACAATGGATTTCATCATAGGATTGCCCAGAATAGGCAAGCAACATGATTCAATCATGGCGGTGGTTGAAAATCTTCTGAAAGCAACCCATTTTATTCCACTAAAGACTACTCACAAGGAAACTAACATTGCAGATATTTTTATGAGGGAAAAAGAATGATTGCATGGTATCCCCACGACAATTGTGTCTGACAGGGACCTAAAATTCACCTCCAAGTTCTGGAAGGGGTTGTTCAAAGGATTCAGAATGAATCTAAACTTCAACACTACTTATCATCCTAAGTCTGATGGATAGACAGAGAGGGTGAACATATTAATAGAAGACACACTAAGGATGTATGTGGTGGACAAACCATCTAAATGGGAAGACTACCTAAACTTGGTATAATTTACCTACAATAATGGGTATCAAACATCGTTGAATATTAGCCCATTTGAAGCACTTTATGGAAGAAAGTGAAATGTTGTAGTAAACTGGGATAATTCAGCTGATAGGGCAGTAGTTGGGCTAGAGATTCTCAAGGAAATGGAAGAGCCAATGCTGAAAATTAAGAAGAATTTAAAGGATACCCAAGACAGGCAGAAAAGTTATGTTGATAAATACAGAAACCAAAGAGAGTTTAAAGTGGGTGATCATGTTTTCCTGAAAGTGAAAGCCAACAGAAGTTCCCTGAATATGGGAAATTGTTCGAAGTTAGCAACCATATTTTGTGGGCCATTTGAAATCCTATAAAGGATTGGGCCAGTTGCATATATGCTTGCATTACCTCCATCCATGACTATAGATAATGTCTTCATATTTCATTGCTTAAGAAATATATGCTTGATTTTAATCATGTAAACGATTGGATTGTGATTCAGGTGGAGCAAGAAGGTGTCCTGCAAGTTCATCCTATGCGCATATTGGAACAAAAAAGAAAACATCTTCGTAATTGAGCCATAGGGCTTGTAAAGGTCCAGTGGAACCGGTATGGTCCCGAGGATGCGAAATGGGAGCATGAGGATGATATGCAGGCAAAATACCTGCATCTTTTTGAAGATTTTGAAAATCTTGTTGATGTTGTGTAAAGAGTTCCATTGAGGACAATGAAAAAATAAGGGGAGGGGATTGTAATACCCCAAGGATGTGCCCCAGTTATATTATGAATTTTAATCATGTTTATGAATTGTAATCATGTTTTGTAGGCTAGTGAGCGAAGTATTGATAAGTTGGTGGCCTTATGTGTTTATTAGACCGGAGATCCTAAGTGTGAAAGGCAAGGAGCTTGTTTTTGTATATGTAATTATGAAAAACATTAATAAAGATTAAACATCGCCGCATGTAGACTGACCCAAAAGAAAGAGTTATGGGGGACTAACATTCAACAAGGTGGGTAAGCGAAAGGGGGATGAAAGGTTGGAAAGAGGGGTTAATATTAGGGGCTTAAGTCCTTGAGAATAATAATTTATTATTATTCCAAAACTGTGTGAAAGGTATACGTTTATCCTATGCTCCTAGAAAAGGGAACGCATACTTGATGGAGTGCATGCAGCTTCATGGGAGACATGTGTCGGCCTAGTCACATGTAATTTAACCCAAGAATTGAGCCGTGATGGGGGTTCATCCTGCAGTCTTGCATCCGTTGTTTGAACCATGTTACCTCCACGTTTGATCCCTGCATACCCTCCCACAGCTCTAAAACTAGAAAACTGTAATGTTAGAAGCCGATGCATTCCCTGTCTGAACCATTGAGTCTGTGTTCAACCTCTATGCAGATTCCCTGTTACGCACCCTGAAAACCAGTGGAAAAACCATGGATTGAGCTGTGTCACCTATGTGTCCTATGAGCCCAGCCAATCCACTCTTCCAGAGTCCAGTTCGTACCTAAACTATCTTTGGGTTGATGCCTTCTATTTTTCCTGAGTGGAATTGACCAGCTAATGTTGTTGTTATCCTCACCTTGTAGGAATTGGGCTACAACTAGTTGAAGAGGCGATTTTTCAGGCCCGTTGTTGAAGAGGTAGGATTTTAGGCCTATGGGAAGCTCTTTCCAAGTGAGAGATTATGCTAGGAAGTGGTTTTCTCCTAGGGAGAGTCCAACACCAACTACAGAGCTCTAAGAATTCTTCATCTGACCTGTTATTGAGACCCAGAGAGGGAGGTGAAGCAACTGATGGACTGTGCTTGTGAAGGTGTATACTCCCAGGTGAAAGAGTCATGTGGGGAATGAGAGTTCGTGAGTAGTGGGCATAAGGAGGCTCTTTGAGAGAATCCTTCCAGTTGCTCTGTGCAGTTTTCCTGTAACCTCAGCCTAGTCTAAGATTCCCTTTCCTTGGGTGGGGCTTAGTCGCAGCTTGGGGGTGACCCACTGCTGAGCATGATGAGTAGCGTGGTCTAAGGCTTGGAGGTTTGTGGAAGGTTTGCACATAGTTGGTGGAGTTACTACAATTTCAAAGATAAGTATCATTATGTGTTTAATTTCAATTAAAATGCATGTCTGTGATGCTTGTAATATTATCATGTATTCCATTGTAATGATATTTATTGCTAATTCTATTTAATTATGTATGATGGTAGTAAATCTATGTTAAATGAGTTAATTTTATTTAATATGCATGCTATATATTTATGTATGGGAATGTTCTACGTAGTAGCAATGCTCGACAATGGGGTTGATGGTCAGGGAGATTACATAGTACCTAGGTGTTGGCAGCCAATTCAATTTTTTCAATTGTCCTAAAAGCTGCCTACACCTATGTCTTCTGAACTTCAAATTTCCATCGCATTTTGCAAATAGACGATATTTTCATTTCATGCGACATTTGCAAATTAGTTTCAATTTAGTTTTCATGATGGAAAGCACGAAAACTCCTCCATCGTTATTTGGACTGTCATGATCTTCTCATTGATATTCTGAAAGGCACTTACCTTTGGTTTGTTATTAAGTGGCTGGAATGATTTTTCAACTATGTCCATTTGCCTACTCTTACTTTGATTGCGCAACTTGATTTTTATTTAATTGATAAGGCATTAAGCATGTAAATTTATGGATTATACTTGATTATATAGGGGTCATGTTTGATTTTGGTTTTTATATGATGTGATCCTTACTATTATAAGCTCTTGGCTTATCGATTTTATGAAATCTCTTGTCACATTGTTTTAAAAACTTTGATTACACATTATGCAACAAGTGCATGGGTAACATATGAGTCTGATTTCATATTGAATGGCAATAGTTTGAAGTCATGCAATGGAACATTGGTTAAACATTTGGGTTTTGATTTAATGGTTTGAATTATTACTTGGTGCATGTTTAACTTTGGGTTGATTTAACTTTGAACATTCATGGTTTCAAGCAATAGATTGACGCATTGGTATGTCATCCACAGTTTAATCCTTGGGTTGGCCGAATATTATGGTTTGAACGATGTCATTGAACAGCGTTGTACCTTGTCATTACTGCTATGCATGGCAGTGGATAATCCCACCACCCTCACACGCGTACATTAATTTGCTTCCCCTTTCATCGTTCTCAGCTGTTAACCCAAACGATTTTGCTCTTGTGTGTTTAATCCAAACCCTAGCATGTGTCTGCACCATGGATCTGGTCGTAAGGGATGAACCCAATGGTAGCCAGGCATTGTTGATGTTCGACGATGCTTACAGTGACCTTGAGGAATTCGGATGGCTCCCGTTCATATGAAGTTTGATGGATATAACCCTAGTGTGGCTCGGCAATTTGCATTAACCTTTGATGGTTGCCGAGCCAAGGTTGGGGATGTGCAATTGGAAATTGATGAGCAATTTCTCAGTTTAGCTACCGGTCTGCCTGCTGTCGAATAGAAATGGTCAAAAATTTGCAATGTGGAAGATGTCCCATGGACATTACTCTTCCAGTCACGAAGTATGAGCTCCTGTGACAAAGGTTTACCCGCGAATATGCTCAATCAACGTTGGCACGACTTGTTGTTGATAACCAAGCAGTTCATCACCTGCGAGGGCCGGTACAGTTTCATTTTCTTGTACCACCTTCGGCTACTTATGGTTTTCATGGGCTATGAGCTTAATATGCCTTACCACTTGCATAGGAGTCTGTTTAAAATGTCTAAAAGGTACAAACGGAACCAGGCTGATAACAACCTATTTCATTTTGGGTTAATTAAAATGCTTGTGGTTTTTCATTTGGGGTTACACCGAGACTGTTGGAATGATTTTCTTAAACGCAATAATTTTGATGGTTCAAGCCCACCACAGGTTGACAAACCTGTGGTGAGCGAGAGCAAGTCGGTACTCCCTATGCCTTACAGTGCTCTGTTCCCTACACCCCTACCCGACTCACCTATTGACCTACCCAATTCTGTGACCAAACATGTCGAAGTTGTTAAACCCGTGGCTAAAAGTCCTAAATCCAAACCTACTGCAAATTCTAAAGGCAAAAAGAAAGCCCGGTTAATCTCTCGCATGGCAAGAAACAAACCGAAAGTTCCTATTGACCCTGACCCTATTATGGTGAGTGAAGATTCTCACTCAGAGGTGGAACGTTACCTGGCAAGTTAGTATCCCTATTTAGAAGGTCTGTGTGATAAACCCGCATACGAGTTTGTGAAAAACCTACCACCTTGCTTGCAAAATGACCCTAATTATCCAGGCATCAAAATGCCTTGTGAAACCCCTGGTGACTCGTCGAAACCCCCTCCTTCTCTAGTCGAACCAGCTGCTCCACCATGTGATCAGTGTGGCTCATGGTTAGAAAGGTATTACTTTGATGTGCCAATGCTACAGTCCAAAATTCATGCTCTGGAGGATCAAGTTGCAAAGCTCACCAGTCAGAAGGCTAAATCGACAGCCACTGATAAGAAACATTGAACAACATGTTCAATTTTGTTTAAGAACGTGGAGTCGGCTACAGCGGTCGTCAATTCAAAATTGGCATAGCTCGAACAACCTCACTGGTATGACTATCACCTGTTTATATGAAAAAATCATAAGCTCTGTTTACACCGTGGATTTGCTTTGTCACATAAGCATGCATTATTGTATATAATCTTGTTTTGATAAATCAAATTTCGTTATCGTTTTAAGTTTTTGATTGGATTTGGCTTTGATTCGATTGATCGTGGGATAAATTTGATTGTTTTAATTTGGCTTCAATTGGATACTCTGTTGATTATTGAAGTTGTTAATTTTTTTTTCTAAACACACGTCGTTTCTGGTATTCCAATTTTGAGCACAGTCAATATCTCATTTAGAATTTGTTATAATCTATACGATATGGTTGGCAATAATGGTTAACTGTTGTGATTTTATATTCCATGTCTTTTGACCAATTCGAATACCATTCTGTTATTGCATAACCAAATTGCAAATAGATACGAATCATAGCTGTTATACCTAACCAATCGATTCGCATTGTTTGACCATGTTATCAGTCTGATTCATATTACAACAAATATATTGTTTAAATTTGGGATTATGCCCAGGATTACAATTTGTTTCTATATTTGACTCAGTCATGACTCGATTCGATTCTTGCCCAGTTTAGGATGATGATGGTTGTGATCATTATTTTGGTCATGTCTGTTGACTGTGTAATGCTCAACAATCGAAGTCTATGGCAAAGTTTGGTTGATGTTGTTATGAATGTTTTATTTGACTATAATCGTAACAGTTTTTCCATATTGGCATTTGATTAAAACAATATGAATCTTATACAGCAGTAACAAATCGATTATGATTGTGTTAGATTATGATTGTATTGATTATGATTACATCGTATCTTATACCATATGATTCAGTGCTTGATCTCGTTTGGATATGAAACAGTTTGGTTACTATTTGATCCGATTTTATGGCAACTAAAAAACAGAGCATTCTTATCCTGTTTCGATTGCATCCTTTCCGAGTTTGTTTAATTTGAATGATAAATTTGCTTGAACCATTAGTAATTCGATTTTAATGTTTATTAAAAGAAAATTAAATTGGATTGTTTTAAAAAGATTTCGTTTGATTTCTATCTGGTCCTGTATGCTATTTTAGATTAGCTACAGAATCAAATGATTCTGTAGCTAAGTCTGTAGGATCAAATTTTTGTTATTTTGTTACTGAAATATCTCTCTAATTTGATAATTGTGTTCTATTGCACGTAAATTCGAAATTGCAGTTGAGTTTATGAGCAGTTAGGGGATATTTCAAAGATTTCTCTTGCATTTTGATTTCCTAGTTTAGTTGATCTTGGGATATTTCCCAGATTATATAAAACATTTTGATATTATCCACAGGGATGTTTTACCCTGTTGAGAGACTTATATATACTTATGATTTTTGCAATAATGTTCATCCTGATTTGTGGGAGAACAAGGATATGGAGTTTTAATACAGACTGAAGCAGAATTTGGTGTTTTGTCACAACTTTAGCTTCTCATTATATCAACATTTTGTTTCATGTTGTGTATATCAATTTGTATATGGTTTATGACTACTTTAGCTATCTGAATCAAGTGCATATGATATAATTTTAATCACTGTAATCTATATCTGGTTTCTTCCAAGTGTATAAAAGATATAACAATTTTTTAATTCAGTTTGTGAATGACAAGTTTATTTTCTTCATGAATTGAATTGTTAAATATAAGTTTTTTCATAACAGGTTTCCCTTATTGCAGAAATTTATAAATCATAAAATTGTTATGATTTTTTATGTCTTGTTTGTCCTGTAAATAACTCGAAGAGGAGCCTAGCCGATTGTTTACGAAAAGCTCTTGGATCAACCGGTGCGAGTTTCCTTCCTCCGACTAGCTTCAAAAACATCAAACGCGGGACAAATTAGGAGCGCTTCCAGGTTAGCTAGTCTTTTGTTTGTTGTTCTTATTAGTAGTTTAATTCAGATATTAGTTTAAGTTAGAGTTAGTATATTAGATCATTTAATTTCAGTAGTTTTGTTTCTTTTTCATAAAATATAAAAATAAAAAAAAAGATCTCTGGTTGTCTTAGGACAGAAAGAATTTGATTTTTACAGGTTTTATATAAATCTGCCAAGTGTATATTGTATATTTGTGAATAAGATGTATTATAATTGATAACTAGATGGTTAATTAGTAGAATTAGTATAATAGTAATTAGTAGATTGTATATAATAGTTAGAGTAGTTAGTAGTTAGTTTTAATTTAATTTAGTAGTTTGTTTTAATTAGATTAGTATATTAGTTAGTTTTTGTTAGTTTGTTTTATTAGTTTTAGTTAGTTTAGTTTAGTTTCTTGTATTTAGTTTTAGTTTGTTTGTTTTAGTTAATTTAGTTTGTTTTATTAGTTTTAGTTAGTTTAGTTTAGTTTCTTGTATTTAGTTTTAGTTTGTTTGTTTTAGTTAATTTAGTTTGTTTTATTAGTTTTAGATAGATTAGTTAGTTTAGGTTAGTTTCCTCTTTGGTTTTCTTAGGAGACCTTAGAGCGGCCAACGGAGCCACTAAACCCGACAGGGTGGTTCATTCCAAATGGCTTGGGTTATTTAGACAACCCCGGACCGGTTCCACTCTCTCAGTTGACGGACGGACAATTTCGCCCGTCAACAAATGGTACTAGAAGGAGGGCTTGAACTTAATTAATGGAACGAGGCGGTCGCAAGACTCCTCCCCCACCTAATCGCACACCTATAGTGACTAGAATCCATTCACAAGATAATATACCCCCTCAAACAACAACTACTTCAACCGAAGATCCGCAGATCATAGTTGAGCCAGCAACCCCTAATCCTACAGGTGGTGATTTCCAAGAGATCGTTCGTCAATCTCTTATCAAAACACACAGTGGCTTAGCTAGTATTAGGCAACCAAACCTCCCTTGGGGTCAACCGTTAGACTTCTATGATATCAGAGAACAATTAGGTGACATAGACCTCGTTGTGAATTCTCCAGATCCAAACTTAAATCCTGCTGTAGGAGGATCTGGGATACCTCCTTCACCACCTCCTTCATCTCCTTCCTCTTCTGGAGGACATTCCTCTTCTGACGAAGGTAATCCACCTTCTCAGCCTTTCACACCCAATTTCCCAATGGAAAATCAGAACAACCCTGCTAGACCCTGGTTGGACCAGGATGTTGTAGTTGTACCTGGAGCCTAGCACCCTTTACCTAAGCATTCGGAGAAATGGCTTCCTAAGTTTGATCCCGATTCAAAACAGATAGCCAAAGATCATATCAAAAAATTTATGTTAGCCATCAGACTCTGTAATGTTGAACATGAAGATGTTGTCTGCAGGTTGTTCCCTTACACCTTTGAGGGTAATGCGTCCGCTTGGTACTTCTCCCAACAGCCCCATACCATAGTGTCTTGGGAAAAGTTTGAGTCATGCCTTTTGGAAAAATTCGGAGATGGAAAACCTCCAGAAGTCTTAGTCATGGACCTTTCGAGCTTAAAAATGAACCCGAAAGAAAAAGTTAAAGATTTTAATCAAAGATTTTTAATGCTTAAAAATCGAATCCCTGCAGATTCTATGCCTGCTGAGAGTCTTGTAATAGCTTACTATACTAAAGCTCTACATCAAAGTATAGCTATTTGGGTTAAACGATCTAAAAAGGCCACGTTGTTAGAAGCCTTCGAAGAGGCTACTCAGATTGAAAAAGACATACTTAGTCTTAAGGATTCTTCTAGCAATGAAACTGAGACTGTTTCTTCTTCCAAAAAGAAGATTGAAATTCTCCCCAGACCTACACAAAACAAAACACAACCCGAAAACTCTGATTTGGAAAATTTAACCAAAGTTGTACAAAAATTATCTAATCAAGTTATAGATTTAAAAAGGTCGACTGAAGAAGCCTCTTCGAGTAAAGGACCCTACAAACCTCCTTTCCGAAAGCCTTTTCCCGCCAACTGACCTAATTCAAACCCTAAAGACTTGAACCTAGAAAGTTTGCAATGCACTCTCTAGACAATTCTAGAAGCCCAAGATTTCTTGATGCCTCCTGAAATCCCTCTAGAGGAAGTCGAGCAGGAAACAACTCAAGAAGAAGAGTCTTCTCCAAACATCTTTGGACACTTCTCGGATAGTATATTCCAAGCTAACTTCGAGAATGTTCACCCTTACAACACTAGGAGTAAGACAACAAATAAACCTCCTACAGAGAACACTACAACTTTACCTCCAAAGCCATCTAAATCCATAGAAACTAAACAAAGTAATGCTAGCCCTAAATTAGATTATGATGTTGTTGAAGATCTTAAAAAATTACGGGCTAACATTTCTATTTATGAGTTGTTGAAATTTCCATTTTTGTTACAGAAGAGGTTGCAAAATATTTTAGACAATGACAAGAATGGTAATTCAAATGGTAATAAGGTTTTGCAAAGCAAAGCTCTGCTAAAGACTTCCACAAAAAATAATCCTGATCCTCAAGATAAAGGAAGCCTTCCTNTATTTATGAGTTGTTGAAATTTCCATTTTTGTTACAGAAGAGGTTGCAAAATATTTTAGACAATGACAAGAATGGTAATTCAAATGGTAATAAGGTTTTGTAAAGCAAAGCTCTGCTAAAGACTTCCACAAAAAATAATCCTGATCCTCAAGATAAAGGAAGCCTTCCTGCACCTCCTGTAAATAATGTAAATAATGTAAATAACGCAAGTAATGTAGATAAAGTAGCATTAGAAACTGCGAGTAAGAAATCACAAGCTACAACTTTAAGTACTCGCAAGAATGTACCTCCTTTTCTTTTAACTTTCGAAATCTTCAACAGAAATGTGCATAATTGTATGGTTGACTCAGGAGCATCGTCAAATGTGATGCCTTGGTCAGTTTTCCAAAAGATTAACGCCGAAGAAGAACCATCTTCTTTGAAAATCATACAACTTGATCGAACAGATGATAAAGTTATAGGCGAACTGAAAAATGTATTGATTAGATTATCGTCTAACCCAAAGGTTCATCAGGTTATTGATATAATTGTGGTGGATATCCCAAAAGTGTATGGTCTATTTTTGAGCAGGGACTGGTCAGAGCAACTACATGGTTACTTCGCAACGGACTGGTCTCACTTATGGCTTCCAGAAAACGGTAAGCCCAACAAGATCAGGGTAAATCGTGAGCGTTACCTCAAGTTCACGGTAACAAACTTGAATGACCCTAATGAACCATACACACCTCCGGCTGATTCACCTGAAGTCCAAGGGATGGACACCTTCTTCAGAAATTTCATGGCTGAAGCTTCACCTATCAACAATCTGCAACAACAATCCAAGATCATAGCATGTACGCAACCAACAGCTTCTATGCAACAGTCCTGTGAGCCCGATGAAAATCAAATTTGGTCTCTATATTTTGACGGTTCCAAGTCTAAAGAAGGAGCTGGTGCAGGCTGCATCATTATCGATCCGGCAGGTAACAAAACATTATTGGCTTGTAGGTTAGAATTTGAATGTACTAACAATATTGCAGAATATGAGGCTTTATTGCAAGGTCTCAGAAAAGCCTTGGACATGCACATTCAAAATATGGTTGTATTCGGTGACTCTAAGATAGTGTTCAGGCAGGTGAGAGATTCTATACATTGTCTTTCCCCGCATCTCAAATGTTACCAGTCTGAGGTATGGAGTTTAATGAACTAATTTTCTACTTTTAATATAAATTCCATCCCTAGATTAAATAATGCTGAAGCAGATCTACTCGCTAATGTTGCCTCTAAACTTCTTCCTACAAAAGGCTTATCCCCAAACATGTTCTCCATGGAGCTATTGTTTCGACCATCTGTTCCTGACAATATCACAAACTAGAGAGTATTTGATGATGATCAGCAAATCATTAACTTTCTGCACATGGAAGAAACCTTTCAAGGCGTAGTGATAGATGAACAAACGCACGACGACAATTTGCATGACTTTACGGTAATACCTAATCCGAAATCTCCTGAAGCTCTATCGGACATGGTAAATTCCATACCCAAATCTGTTGTTAGACTAGAAAAGTTTTATGATTTTGAAGATAAATTTAAAAATACGGTCAATTGCAAAACCAACAATTCCTCATTGTCTTATGAAAAAGTCAA
>JASDQU010240662.1:34933-67084 GCA_032191745.1 Picea mariana
AGAAAAAGCTGCTTTTGTTAAATTATTTAAAGAATTCAAGGATGTCTTTGCATGGACTTACGATGATCTTAAAATGTTCGATCCTAATATTATACAGCATGTCATCCCGATGAAGCCCCAAACCTTACCCTTCCAACAGAAACTGAGGAAAATGCATCCTAAACTAGAACCGACCATACAAAAAGAATTGAATAAACTCCTAAGTGATAAAATAATTTTTCCTGTTAGACACACCTAATGGGTATCCAACCTCGTCCCAGTGTGGAAGAAAAATGGGGAAATTCGACTTTGTGTCGATTTCCGAAACCTCAACAAAGCGTCTGACAAAGATAATTATCCCGTCCCGCCCATGGAACAGATCCTTCAACAAGTATCTGGTTCCAAGAGGCTATCCTTACTAGATGGTTTCTCTGGATACAACCAAGTCTTGATGTCTCCACCAGACCAACTAAAAACTACCTTCTGTACCCCGTGGGGCACTTATGCTTATCGTAAAATGCCCTTTGGATTGATTAATGCTGGTGCTACCTTTCAGAGAGCAATGAACATTTCTTTTAGAGGCTTAATCAATAGCTCCGTAGTAGTGTACTTAGATGATGTGACTGTTTATTCTAAAAACAAAGGCGATCATCTAGCTCACTTACGAGTCGTTCTGCTATGATGTCGTAAATACGACATCTCCTTGAACCCCAAGAAGTCCATCTTTGCAGTAGAACATGGTAAATTACTAGGATTCATTGTGTCTAGTGATGGAATTATTATTGACCCTGAGAGGACCCAAGTCATTGCTAAACTTCCCCCACCTACCTCCAAAAAATCCATGCAGTCTTTCCTAGGCCAGATTAATTTCGTGAGAAGATTTGTCGCCAGTTTCTCTGAAATGGTCAGGCCTCTCCAGAACTTGATTAAGAAAGACACCCAATATCGCTAGGGACCTACAGAAAACCAAGCTTTCAATGCTATAAAGAAGGCCATAATAGACACTCCGTCTCTCATGAGCCCTGATTTCTCTCAAGACTTTACACTCTATACTTTTGCCTCTGATCGTTCCTATGCCGCAGTCCTAACTCAGAAGAATTTTGAGAACAACGAAGTACCCATCACCTTTATGAGATCTGCTTTCAAAAGTGCTGAACTTAACTACCCAGCAGTCGATTGGCAAGACTACGCTATTTTCAAGGCAGTTAAGCATTTTTGGTATTATCTTTTGAAGTCAAGGACGAAGGTCATTGTCCCTTACCCTGCCGTAAGGAACTTGTTAGTGCAAAAGGAGTTAGGAGAGAAAAGAGCCAATTGGGTCACCTCCTTGTAGGAGTATGACTTAGAAATCACCCCAGCACAGATCGTGAGAGTCCAAGGGTTGTGTAAGTTGGTAGTTGATTCAAAAACCGAACATCAAGAAGATAGTGATACGTCAAACCTAGAACAACGCAATCAAAGTTTGATTTTTTGCACACAAAACCTCGTAAGTCCTTGGTATGATGATATTAGACACTGTCTTTAACATGGATCAGCACCCCGTCACCTTAACCCAGCCAAAAGAAGAGCGTTAAGACTAAATTCCACCTCCTTTCATCTAGTTAACGGTATATTGTTTCGTCAGAATTTTGATGGCGTACTCATGCGTTGTCTTGAAAAGGACGAAGAAGAGAAAGTCTTGCTTGAGTTGCATGCAGGAGAAGCTGGTGGTCACTTCGGTGGTGACACCACTGCTCATAAGGTTTTAAGAGTTGGTTACTACTGGCCCACACTTTTTAGGGACACCCATGCCTTGTGTTGTAAATGTATCATTTGTCAGAAAGCATCAGGGCGATTGCAAAAACCATCCTTCCCCTTGCAACCCGTTTCAGTCGATTCTCCTTTTCAGCAATGGGGCCTTGATATCATTGGTCCTATTAACCCTCCATCATCACAACAACACAAATATATTGTGACAGCCACTGATTACTTTACTTGATGGTCTAAAGCCACCGTGCTAAGAACTGTTAACACAAGTCAGGTGATCGCTTTTCTAAACTCGAATATCATCACCCGTTTTGGTATCCCTGATTGTCTAGTCTTTGATAACGCTTCATAATTTTCTTCTCTTGAGATGAGTGAGTTCGCCTTAGATAAGGGAATAAAGCTGAAGTATTCTGCTAGTTATTACCCCCAGGGCAACAGCTTAGAAAAATCAACAAACAAGAACTTGATCAAAATTGTCAAGAGAACCTTGGCTGAAAATCACAAGAAATGGCACAATGCACTGCGTAATGCGCTGTGGGATGATAGGGTAACACCCAAAGCCGCTATGGGTAATTCCCCCTTTTTTCTCGTTTATGGCAGAGAATCCATTCTTCCACCTCACATTCTTCTTCCTTCGCTCCAATTGTCACAAAAAGTTCAAGAAAAAGATTGTCCCCCTTTAGAAAGCCGTATTGACGCTTTGATGAAGTTAGAAGAAGTAAGAACCCAAGATAAGCGTAAATTAGACCAACATCAACAACTGATTAAAAGATGGTTCAATTCTAGTTCTGCTTATAATAGGAATTTTGAAGTAGGTGATCTCGTCTTAAAGTGGGACAAACCACACGAAGGAAAGGGTGAGCACACCAAGTTTCAAAATTTGTGGCTTGGGCCATTTTTGATTGCTGAAAAGTTGGGTCCTAGTTCCTTTCGATTGCAGAATCTTGAAGGACAGCTTGACACCTATCCGGTGAATGGACAAGCCCTGAAAAGATACTTCGCTTGATTACTACCCCTGTATATTATGTAAATATTTCCTTTTGTTTTTATTTTGCCTTTGTTTTCGTTTCTGGTTTTGATTTGATTGTTCAATTTTTTGTGTTTTTGAAACATATGCATGCCTGTGCACTGAGCCATTCAAACAAAGACCATAAGAAAATATATTCTCTAAAATAATTTCCAAAAGATCGTACAAACATCAATGATATATTGCTGAAATTGATATTCTATTGGAAAATTATGTTGTTTGAAAGAAGTTTACTAATTTCAATCTCTGAGCAAAGTTTGTCATGATCATCTATTATCTTTTTATGCTGTCCCTTTTCTGTAAAGGAATGACTCAAAAAGGATGTCTCCCTGTCATAGTAAGTTGTTTTAGAAATAAAACATTTCAGGAGCTGAATAAAGGACAGTGTCAAAAAATTCTGATGAGGTCTAAAAAATATGATAAAATACCAAGATTTTTCAGCATCACCCTGCTCAGCTATACATAAAAGAAAAACAAAATAAAAATGTTAATAAGAGCTATGGGAATTGTTTGTAAACCCAACGGGATACTGAACAGGTCCGCTGGCAGCGGGTAAATGCAAGCATGGCGCCCAGAAAACTTCGTCGAGGTACTGAGCAGGCCTGCTGACAGCGAAGCAATGTCGGGTACACAAAAATTTGTAAAAAATTATAAGAAACCTCTTTTAAAGTCCTTTATTCTGATCTAGAACTTCTTGACAGGATACAGACGTCCGAGTGGGTTAAATGGCAACCCTGTCGAGGCTATGGATGCCTGCTGGCAGCAGTGGCCATGCCAACAGTATTAAATATTTTATCATTAATATCGTGACTTGTTGATCTTAAGACTGTTATTAGTTTGCATCTTTTGAAACATCGCTGGAAAAGATAGTAAATCATGATGTTTGCACAATTTTCTGGTTGTTGTTTTTGAGTTAAATTTTTCTTTGTTGTCCTAATCTAAATTCATTTCTTTTGACAGAGATAATTGCTTCTCCCAGTGTGTCGCCATTGTTGGCAGCCAATTCAATTTTTTCAATTGCCCTAAAAGTTGCCTACACCTATGTCTTCTGAACTTCAAATTTCTATTGCATTTTGCAAATAGACGATATTTTCATTTCATTCGACATTTGCAAATTGGTTTCAATTTAGATTTCACGACTGAAAGCATGAAAACTTCTCCATCGTTATTTGGACTGTCATGATCTTCTCATTGAAATTCTGAAAGGCACTTACCTTTGGTTTGTTATTAAGTGGCTGGAATGATTTTTCAAACTATGTCCATTTGCCTACTCTTACTTTGATTGCGCAACTTGATTTTTATTTAATTGATAAGGCATTGAGCATGTAAATTTATGGATTATACTTGATTATATAGGGGTCATGTTTGATTTTGGTTTTTATATGATGTGATCCTTACTATTATAAGCTCTTGGCTTATCGATTTTATGAAATCTCTTGTCACATTGTTTTAAAAACTTTGATTACACATTATGCAACAAGCGCATGGGTAACATATGAGTCTGATTTCATATTGAATGGAAATAGTTTGAAGTTATGCAATGGCGCATTGGTTAAACATTTGGGTTTTGATTTAATGGTTTGAATTATTACTTCGCGCATGTTTAACTTTGGGTTGATTTAACGTTGAACATTCATGGTTTCAAGCAATAGATTGACACATTGGTATGTCATCCACAGTTTAATCCTTGGGTTGGCCGAATATTATGGTTTGAACGATGTCATTGAACAGCGTTGTACCTTTTCATTACTGCTATGCATGGCGGTGGATAATCCCACCACCCTCGCATGTGTACATTAATTTTCTTCCCCTTTCATCGTTCTCAGCTGTTAGCCCAAATGATTTTGCTCCTGTGTGTTTAATCCGAACCCTACCATGCGCCCGCACCATGGCTCCGGTCGTAAGGGATGAACCCAATGGTAGCTAGGCATTGTTGATGTTCGACAATGATTACAGTGACCTTGAGGAATTCGGATGGCTCCTGTTCATACGAAAGTTTGATGGCTATAACCCTAGCGTGGCTCGGTAATTTGCATTAACCTTTGATGGCTGCCGAGCCAAGGTTGGGGATGTGCAATTGGAAATTGATGAGAAATTTCTCAATTTAGCTACTGGTTTGCCTGCTGTCAAACAGAAATGGTCAAAAAATTGCAAAGTGAAAGATGTTCCGTGGACATTTCTCTTCTAGTCACAAAGGGTGCGCTCCTATGACAAAGGTTTTCCCCCGAATATGCTCAAGCAACGTTGGCACGACTTGATGATGATAACCAAGCAGTTCATCACCTGCGAGGGCCGGTATGGTTTCATTTTTTTGTACCACCTTCGGCTACTTATGGTGGGCTATGAGCTTAATATGCCTTACTACTTGCATAGGAGTCTGTTTAAAATGTCTAAAAGGTACAAACGAAACCAGGCCGATAACAACCTATTTCATTTTAGGTTAATTAAAATGCTTGTGGTTTGTCATTTGGGGTTACACCGAGACTGTTGGAATGATTTTCTTAAACGCAATAATTTTGATGATTCAAGCCCACCACAGGTTGACAAACCTGTGGTGAGCGAGAGCAAGTTGGTACTCCATGTGCCTTACAGTGCTATGTTACCTACACCCCTACCCAACTCACCTATTGACCTACCCAATTCTATGAACAAACATGTCGAAGTTGTTAAACCCATGGCTAAAAGGCCTAAAGACAAACCTACTGCAAATTCTAAAGGCAAAAAGAACACCCGGTTAATCTCTCACATGGCAAGAAACAAACCGAAAGTTCMTGTCGACCCTGACCCTATTATGGTGAGTGAAGATTCTGAATCAGAGGTGGAACGTTACCTGGCAAGTGAGTATCCCTATTCATAAGGTCTGTGTGATAAACCCGCATACGATTTTGTGAAAAACCTACCACCTTGCTTGCAAAATGACCCTAATTATCCAGGCATCAAAATGCCTTGTGAAACCCCTGGTGACTCGTCGAAACCCCTTCCTGCTCTAGTCGAACCAGCTGCTCCACCATGTGATCAGTGTGGCTCATGGTTAGAAAGGTATTACCTTGATGTGCCGATGCTACAGTCTATAATTCATGCTCTGGAGGATCAAGTTGCAAAGCTCACCAGTCAGAAGGCTAAATCGACAGCCACTGATAAGAAAGAGCGAACAACAGGTTCGATTTTGTTTAAGAACGAGGAGTCGGCTACAACGGTAGTCAATTCAAAATTGGCATAGCTCGAACAACCTCACTGGTATGACTATCACCTGTTTATATGACAAACTCATAAGCTATGTTTACACCGTGGATTTGCTTTGTCACATAAGCATGCATTATTGTATATAATCTTATTTTGATAAATCAAATTTCGTTATCGTTTTAAGTTTTTGATTGGATTTGGATTTGATTCGATTGATCGTGGGATAGATTTGATTGTTTTAATTTGGCTTCAATTGGATACTCTGTTGATTATTGAAGTTGTTAATTTTTCTTTCTAAACACAGGCCATTTCTGGTATTCCAATTTTGAGCACAGTCAATATCTCATTTAGAATTGGTTATATTCTATACGATATGGTTGGCAATAATGGTTAACTGTTGTGATTTTATATTCCATGTCTTTTGACCAATTCAAATACCATTCTGTTATTGCATAACCAAATTACGAATAGATACGAATTGTAGCTGTTATACCCAACCAATCGATTCGCATTGTTTGACCATGTTATTAGTCTGATTCAGATTACAACAAATATATTGTTTAAATTTGGGATTATGCCTAGGATTACGATTTGTTTCTATATTTGACTCAGTCACGATTCGATTCTATTCTTGCCCAGTTTATGATTATCACCTCTGTCGATTTGATGATAGTTGTGATCATTATTTTGGTCATGTCTATTGACTGTGTAACGCTCAGCAATCGAAGTCTATGGCAAAGTTTGGTCGATGTTGTTATGAATGTTTTATTTGACTATAATCGTAACAGTTTTTCCATATTGGCATTTGATTAAAACAATATGAATCTTATACAGCAGTAACAAATCGATTATGATTGTGTTCGATTATGATTGTATTGATTATGATTACATCGTATCTTATACGATATGATTCACTGCTTGATCTCGTTTGGATATGAAACAGTTTGGTTACTATTTGATCCGATTTTATGGCAACTAAAAAATAGAGCATTCTTATCTTGTTTCGATTGCATCCTTTTCGATTTTGTTTAATTTGAATGATAAATTTGCTTCAACCATTAGTAATTCGATTTTAATGTTTATTAAAAGAAAATTAAATTGGATTGTTTTAAAAAGATTTCGTTTGATTTCTATCTGGTCCTGTATGCTATTTTAGACTAGCTACAGAATCAGATGATTCTGTAGCTAAGTCTGTAGGATCAATTTTTTGTTATTTTGTTACTGAAATATCTCTCTAATTTGATAATTGTGTTCTATTGTAGGTAAATTTGAAATTGCAGTTGAGTTTATGAGCAGTTAGGGGATATTTCAAAGATTTCTCTTGCATTTTGATTTCCTAGATTAGTTGATTTTGGGATATTTCCCAGATTATGTAAAACATTTTGATATTATCCACAGGGAGGTTTTACCCTGTGGAGAGACTTATATATACTTATGCTTTTTGTAATAATTTTCATCCTCATTTGTGGGAGAACAAGGATATGGAGTTTTAATACAGACTAAAGCAGAATTTGGTGTTTTGTCACAGCTTTAGCTTCTCATTATATCAACATTTTGTTTCATGTTGTGTATATCAATTTGTATATGGTTTATGACTACTTTAGCTATCTGAATCAAGTGCAAATGATATAATTTTAATCACTGTAATCCATATCTGGTTTGGTCCAAGTGTATAAAAGATATAACAATTTGTTATTTCAGTTTGTGAATGACAAGTTTATCTTCTTTATGAATTGAATTGTTAAATATAAGTTTTTGCATAACAGGTTTCCCTTATTGCAGAAATTTATAAATCATAAAATTGTTATGATTTTTTATGTCTTGTTTGTCCTGTAAATAACTCGAAGAGCATCCCGGTCGATCGTTTACAAAAATCTCTTGGATCAACCGGTGCGAGTTTCCTTCCTCCGACCAGCTTCGAAAACATCAAACGCAGGACAAATTAGGAGCGCT
Source organism: Picea mariana (assembly GCA_032191745.1). Lineage (NCBI taxonomy): Eukaryota > Viridiplantae > Streptophyta > Pinopsida > Pinales > Pinaceae > Picea > Picea mariana. The sequence goes on from JASDQU010240662.1 coordinate 42,822, forward strand.
TCCAGGTTAGCTAGTCTTTTGTTTGTTGTTCTTATTAGTTGTTTAATTCACATATTAGTTTAAGTTAGAGTTAGTATATTAGATCATTTAATTTCAGCAGTTTTATTTCTTTTTCATAAAATAAAAATAAAAAATAAAAAAAGATCTATGGCTGTCTTAGGACAGAAGGCATTTGATTTTTACAGGTTTTATATAAATCTGTCAAGTGTATATTGTATATTTGTGAATAAGCTGTATTATAATTGATAACTAGACGGTTAATTAGTAGAATTAGTATAATAGTAATTAGTAGATTGTATATAATAGTTAGAGTAGTTAGTATTTAGTTTTAATTTAATTTAGTAGTTTGCTTTAATTAGATTAGTATATTAGTTAGTTTTTGTTAGTTTGTTTTATTACTTTTAGTTAGTTTAGTTTAGTTTCTTGTATTTAGTTTTAGTTAGTTTGTTTTAGTTAGTTTAGTTTGTTTTATTAGTTTTAGATAGATTAGTTAGTTTAGGTTAGTTTCTTCTTTGGTTTTCTTAGGAGACCTTAGAGCGGCCAATGGAGCCGTTAAACCCGTTAGGGTGGTTCATTCCAAACGGCTTGGGTTATTTAGACAACCTCGGACCGGTTCCACTCTCTCAGTTGACGAACGGACAATTTCGCCCATCAACACTAGGGAAGACGTTCATTCAAGGTCTCAATTCCCCGGGAGGGTTCCCTCTCTAATAAAGGGTACTTAAACTGGTCAGGGATTTTTCACATAGATCATTGTAACTACTCCTCATAACTTCGCTAGATAATATTGTGGGGTACTTGACCCCCCCATAAGGTTTCATTTTTGAAGGCCCCTAAGCTAATTGGTTTGTGTTTTGTTTTCATATATTTGATTAGGGGTGTTCTCCTTGAGTCCTAGCCTAGGTTGGTCATAGTATCATTTGTGTTTGTTAGAAACAAATATTATTTATCGTGGTTTAATTATCGCGCCAGTGGCATCGATTACAAAGACTTGAGCCTATTATGTAGGTGCAACCACCTATAAACAGACACGACATAAGTGAGAAACACTTCAAAGGGTCTTATATTTGGTTTTACGAGACCAGTTTGGTTGAAGTAAAAGTGGTAGTTGAACATCCTCCACAAAATTTCAATCCACCTTTAACTGAGCCACATAACCCTTTTGTTGTCCAAGTAAGGGAATGTTTTAGTGATCCTTTCTCTTTGTTTAGTCATCCTCCCACCATGTCTGGACCCAACATTTTTTCTATTGTATCTTAGCCTATGGCCCCATTCCCAAGTGGGATAGGGGGCGATTCCCCCAAGGGGATCCCAATAATGTCCACATTTCCATCCCTTAGCTCCATTGAACCTACATTGTTGATACCTTTCTATATCAGTTCCTCAATCTGGCAGACGTCAATTGTGTCGTAATCTCCATCAACTAGTATACCTATCATCCCTACCCACATCCCTTCTACATCAATTCCCACTTCCAGATTATTTTCTAGTGGGGGGAAGATCTTTGGTTTCAACAAGGGAAGTGGGGTTCCTTCCACCTCCACTAATCCTATGAGAGGACCAACATCATCAGGTGTGGGTGTCCCTTTATGATGGAGTATGCCTAGTGGTTTTTGGGCTGTCCCTAGTCCTCCTGGGAGCAATAGTAGTTCTCAAGGTTTCCCTTTTCCATGGGTTAACACACCTTTCCCTAGGGGCATATCCTTTGGGGGAAACTGAAGTTTTCCCTTTGTCAACACATTCAGTCATGGGGGTTTCTTCTCCAGGATTAACTTGGCAAACATATTTTTTAGAGGGTCAATATATCCAGCTGGGGGCAACACCCTTGGGAGAATTTTTGGTTTTGGCAGTAATCATTCTCCTAGAAGTGCCACCATCCCTGGGGAACTCACCCTCCAACAATCCATACTGATTCCACTAGTACAAATATAGGGGGGTTGCAAGGTCCATTTGGGATAACAAATACTTCACCTCTCTCCTAGTCTTAATTTGCATTGATTCCTTTCCTCAAAACACCATATTTTCCATATTTTTCATGGTTAACAAATGACATTGTTTCCCATGAACCTTCATGGTCAACATTTCCATCCAATCTACCATCAGATATTCCATAGTTTGACAAAAAACTGAGAGAGGAACCCTGTACACAGATCCTGACTTACCACTTGTGGTGTTCATCCAATTCATTGATGCATGATAGTGTGAGGCTGTTTATTTTCCATAGATCCCTAACCAGATCCACCGCCAAATGGTACATTTAACTTAAAGGTGGTTCTTTTAGAAGATTCAACGACCTAGATATGGTATTTTTAACACACTACCAATTTCATATTCAGTACGAGATATGAACAAATCTCTTGAATTTGTTTTGTTAATGAAATTCCACTCACATATAATATCATATACATGAGTGGAAGAGACAATGTAGGATGATTAATACTTATATTCTAGACAAGCTCATTATTGACTTTTTTACCAAGTCCGTCTTACCACCCATTGCTAGGGATGTAGCTATGACCAAGGTGGACATCAAGAAGAACGCCATTTTGCATGCCCAACATTTGGACATGATATGTTCTCTATCAAATACTCTATATGACATCATTCCAAGTGCTCCTCACCCATCAAATGGTCCACGAAAACCCAACCCAAGACCGTATATCGATGTTGTGGTTGGTTTTGTTTCACATGCATATATTAAATCATTAACTGATCATATGGGTCAAATTTCCATTAAGTCACACCTATCAGTTGTTGGCACTAATGCTTAAATTGTTGTGGTCCCTTCTCGAATCTATGAGGAAAACTTTCCACAACCCATGAAACCAAATAATTGTCATCAACATGTAGGTATGAAAAACAGGAACAAGAAGAAGAATTAGAATAATGGGAAAGGGAATGCCTCCACCCAAAACACCAAACAGGGAGGCACTAAGGAGAAAATGAAGAGTCGATTCCCCTATATGATTTGTGGGGAGGACCATTGTTTGTGTGTGACCACATGATCAACTTGTCGACTTGAAACAAGAACTATGAAATTCCAAAGCCTTCCCAAGTTGCCCTAGAAGCAACAACTTCTTTCGAACCACTAGCCCTCTTCAGATAGAGAATCCATCTTTTGATGCACCACTTCACCCCGTGAAGGGTGTTCTTCAACATACGATACATAATCCTAACACATGGGATGCCCACAAATATATTATTGTGGAAGTCTTATCCCAGGAACCTTATGCCATGTATGCACTTGAATTTATCCAAAGCTTCCCCATGAAACATAAATCCTTTCTCTATTCCATAGGTAGGGTTGATCCCTTAGAGTTGATCTTAATGAACTTTGATTCATCTCAGGTAACTTATAGGATCTCCCATCAAGTATCCTTCAAAATTAAAGTGTGAACGATGGGTAAAACCATCTTCTGAATAGTTTTTGATGAAGGAATCTCCACTTGCATCAACATGCTTGCAACAATATTGACATATTTTGATGGACACTTGTTCCAACCCTATGGAATAATCATTGCCTTACCCATTGATCTAGGTGGTAAGAATGTCTATGTTGATGTGGAGGTTGTCAACACACCTATTAAATGTTTCTACTAGACTGTAGAACTCTTTTTCATAAGTGATATAATTGATTTTGGCATATGAACATGTCTTTGAATGGTATCCATTACGGTTTCCTCCCTATTTAATATCCACTCCAATAACACAATGAGAGGCATCCATATCAATCTAAAAGGGAGACCAAAGATTAGGTAAGTGAATTAAAAAAGTAGAACAAGGAGAAGTTTTTATAGCCTTAAATTGTTGTTGTGCCAAGGGAGACCACACAAACTGCTTAATGATTGGAAATCTTATGAAGATGGCATGATAACTGAGATATGTGAGCAATGAACCATCGATAAAAATTAATTCCACCCATGAATATCTTGATTTCAAAATCTATGTTAGGCACTGGACACTATGCAAGTTCTTGGATGTTACTAGGTTTTAGGATAACACCCTCAACAGTGACAACAAAAACCAAATATTGAACTGAAGATTTCCCAAAAGACGATTTGTGATGTTTACTTATAGTTTGTGAGTGTGCAATAAATATAGAACAGTGGACACATTGAGAAAATGATCCTCCTAGGTCTTTATAAAGACAAAAATATCATCCAAATAGATCACCACAATGTTTCCCAAATTTTCTCTGATAATTCCATTGATTAGCCTCATGAAAGTGGGAATGGCATTAGTAATACTCAATGGCATCACCATCCATTCATAAAATCCAAATTTTGTTTTTAAATCCTTATTCCATGTGTATGATCTATTCATGCAAACCTAATGATTCCCTCATGTAAGATCCATTTTGGTAAAGAAATGAGCACCCTTCAAATGATCTAGTAAATCATCAATGCATGGTAGAGGGTAATGATTATTGAACGTGGTGTTATTAGGATCCCAATAGTCTATGACTAGATGCCATTCCTCACACTCCTTCTTGGGAATGATGATGGAAGGAGAGGCACAAGGTGAAGAACTCAGTTGGATTTGGTCGATATTAAGAAGTTGCTTGAGTTGGCATTACACATCCTAAGTCTCATGAGGAGCCAGGTGATAAGAAGGGGCATTGGACAAACTTTCTCAAGGAATAATATCAATGGAATGTTAAAGGGAACATATGGAAGTTATTTTGATGGGTGTCACAAAGCAAATACAATAAATGTGAGTAAATCAGACATATCTGAAGGAAGGGTGTGAGAAGGTCTATTTGGTTTAAGAGGGCACACCAAAAAGAGGGAAATGGATTTGTTGAGACTAATTTGGTGAATAGTAGGTTTACTAGAGATTAAGGTAGTGGATTTAAGAGAGGATGAGGTGAGAACRTAGGTATATCCATCTTTCTGAACATGATACATATTATTGCAAGCACGATATACAATGTGACATAATTCTCAATAGGGGATACCTAGAAGAACATATCTGAAATCCAAAGGAGACATATCACAAAGAATTATATCAGAAAGGGATGATGGAGAAAGTAAGCTCACAATGTTAGGTTACCATCACATGGAGAACATCCTTATGAAGCCAACCCAATTGGTAGTGTGTTAGATGAGGGGTAGTAGGAAGCACCAACTTTTGTACCAAATCCTGAGAAACCTAATTGTTTTGGCTACCATTGTCAAGGATGATGCTAGCTAGGTATTTCTTGATATGGAAATTGTGAGGGAACAAAGGAGTTGGTGAATTAGTCTTGAGATCAGTGGTCATGAGAAGGAGAGAAGGGTTCAATACTATAGTATTCTCAAAGGTGATCAACTCAAGGATGGGCACTACACTTGATGAGGACTCAATAGTATTTGTGAATATATTCTTGACATGATTTTGATTACAAACAACATGACATTCAACTAAAGATTGAAAGTGATATTTGTGATAAGAACACCATTTTCTAGTCTTTGTTGAGGTAGGAGAGGCAGGAGAAGAAGGAGATAAGGAAGCAACAACTTTGGATAGAGGAGATTGAAGGTAGGGAGGGATATTATCTTCAATAGCCAAGGCCCAAAGAAAGGCCTTATTTAAGGAAGATCTTTCAAAGAAATCAATCTCTTTGCATATAAATAATAAAAAAACATAATTAAATTTATCAATGAGTATTGCTTCCATATATTGAATCTGCAGTCGAATGTGGAGATTGGTAAATACATCAATTATCTAGATGGATATCAGTGGCCACCCACCTATTCCACTAGCTCGAAGAATAGTTTTCCATTTTTGCAGTTTTTTACATTTTTTTGAGTCCCAAACTTTTGGGGTTGTTTTGAGGCACTAAATGACTTTTTTTTTGGACTTTTGGGGGTCAGGGGTTTCTAGAGGCATTCCCTGACACTCGATATAAATTGTAATTATCAAATAGACCTTTATGACGAGGTAGCGAAGACCCCAAACAAAGATCATATATAAAAGGTACACCCTCAGGAAGTTGACATATCAAATACCCCCATTGGGGGCAAACCTTTTGGCATTTCATCTTCTGTTCCATTGTTAGGGTTTTGGATTTTATTTATGTTTAAAAGGCCTTTAGAGCCTCATTTTAATCATCATATTCTTGTGATTGAGCATAGTTGTCACATCTCCATTCAGAGATAAGCTTCCACCATTCTAACAAGTTCATTCACTTTGTATTTTATAGTTCTATACATTTCAATCATTAATAGAAATTGTGTATTGTTGTATATTTGTGCCTTTTATTATATATATGATATATATTTGTTATATTATTGTCTATCTCACAATATCTCTGTATATTTTTTTGTTATATCTCCGCTCTGATTTCGTTCTCAAAATAATCTGGATCACTCAATGTAGGCTTGTACTACCTATTCCAAGAGTTAGAAGATTTTCAAGCAGCGAGCTAGGAGAATCTAAAGGTACCCCGGGGGATAGAAGAGATGCCACAACAGTTGAAAAAAGGTATCCATGGAACCAATAGGTGGAGGGATTGCCAAACGAGGTATCCCAAGTCCACCACTAGAGAGGAGGTATATGTTTGGTCATCTCGTGAAGCTTGAGCAACCCCTTCCAATTGCACTGGTGATCTGTAACTTATCTTATTCATTATTTTATGGGAAGGTATTGAAACAAGTGGATAGACTACGTACCTAAGAATCAATAGACTCACAATTAATATGCCCTGAAAATGTAGGAATCTATAAATGAGTATCCAACTGCATTGGCACYKGGGAGCTATGTTAGATCTAGATGTGTTCATTCAAACAAAGATCCAGGTCCTCAATGGGAGAAGTTTTTGTATATGTAGAATCATTGAGCGAGGAGGCTCTAATAGGAGGAATTATCTTCATACRCTAAATAAACTAATATCTTGATCTAGATGTAGATGTCAAGATCTATATTTAGATGAGAACACCGTAGATCCAAAACCATGGAGTTGGATCCAAGCCTAATGGACTATCCTTTGGATCTAGCTCTGGATGGAGAAAATCTGGATCCAAAACCTTTGACATATAGCCAACCTGAAAGAACACCATCGAGATCTCAAAAGGGAGGGGATACTAGAAAATCCTAGACAATATGACATTGACAAAGCATGCTAGAAGAGAGGGTAGGGGGGAGTGAAATATCCTCACAACCAAAGCACAAAGTAGTGGAGGGAAAGAGAAACAAGAAAAACCCAAGTGCACTATGTTGGAAGAGATGGAGACTGTGTTGAACCCTAGGCACACCTTTAAAGATATAAATCTTCACAAAGGACTAGTTAGTGGAGGTTTGGAGAAAATAGTAGCAGAATTCCTGAGATATGGATGGTGGAGCGACCCCTAGCATACCTATGGATATGAATATTGGGTGAGGGAAAACATGAGCAACCGGTAAAAAACATTTCTCTGGCTAAAACTCATTGGAGCAAAAGCATCTTATATCAAAGCTCTAATACCATTTGATCTACAACAATAATACTTAGGAAATTAACTAAAATAGGAAAAAACAGAACTATCACCAAAAATAAGAGCCAAATGACCATCACCTTATTTAGAATAGGAGGTAGTCTTATATGGATGCATGTTATTACATAATGGTTTGAATGGGGCAAGATACAACTAACTTTCAACAACTAGTTAGCTAGATCTGATCAATTACTTCCTTCAGACTTGTACCCAGATACTCTTCACCTCCAAAATGTTGAGAGAGTGTTCTTTCCAAGAAGCCAATTAACCAAGAAAGTGTTCCTTCATTGGGATTCATGTAGATTTTTGTTTGGTTACCCAATATCTTAACAAAATTTTGCATTGCCTCTTATTAGGAAAACTCTAGTTTCAAAAATCATAAGGAGAAACATGCATGGAACCATGGGACACACAAAACAATAACACCTCTAGTGATATTCTAATTCCATAATTCTAATGGAATGAATGGTTAGTCGATACGAGGAATGATCTCCATTTTTTGTTTAGTCATAACTCATAGTCTACGGAAAGTTAAGGACACGTGGAAAATTGGTCCATGGAAAAAGGAAAATAAAGCGAGAAGAAAAATCGCATGTCATGAATTTTGAAAAGTTCGTTTAGAGAAGACAAGTATGATTATGTTGTCTAGACATGTCATGAATTTTTAAAAGTTTGTTTAGAGAAGATAGTATGATTATGTTTTCCACACACTCTATAGAAACATTTTTAGAATTTTACGTCAAAATGCAAATTTTGCATTAGCTTAACAAAACACTAGTTTCGCAACTCATAAAAAAAAAAAGGTGTTAAGCCAACTGACTCTCGGGTAAGCGGTAACCTTAGTATTACTTTGATATCACAAGTAAAGCACAAACAATGGTTCATTAATATCAACTCTAATTTCATATTACTGAAAGATTCAACTAGTAGCTTGGAGGTATCAAAAGGCACACGAAAAATTATTCCAAAGGAAAAAAACAAACGAAGAATGAATGTTTTATGTTTCCATATCTAGGAAGTATGTTGGGAGATTATAGGTGACGATACTATCCACATACTTTTGCAAAAGAGTTTTCAAAATTTTACCTGTTTACCTTTGTCTATCACATAGAAAAAAAATTAATTTTAGAAATCATGGAAATAAATGAAAGTCGTGGTATGGTACTTAGGATTGAGGTGTTCTCTAAGTGGTATACTAATTACATGAGTCCAATATCATTGACATTTCTTTGATATGATATTTGGTTTACTTTTTTTCTTGAGTTACAATTTATATGATGTACAACTATGTAAGGATAAATAAAAAGTCATTGTTGGAAAAAAAATAGAGCTAGAATAAAAGTTTTGTGTAGTAAATACTAGGAATCATGGTTATGTAATGGTGTGTGTTGTGATTTCCAAACTTTTATGGCGAAATGTTATAAAATTCTGTTGGGATGCAAATATTTTGTTTCCTTACTAGGTAAAACACTAGTTTTGGGAATCATCAAAAGACAAGTATCAAGCCATGGGATTCATGGGAAAGGGGTACCTATAGTGGTATTTCAATTTCACAAAGTTAAGAGAATAAATAGTATATCGATGCAATTTGTATTTCCTATTTTATGATTGGTTGTAACTCACTACCTAGATTTATTCAAGGATACATGACAAATTGGTCCATGAGGAGAGAAAATTTAACCAAGAATGAAAATAGCATATCATAAGATTTTAAAATAATGTTATGCAAGGTTGAAGTGAGGATGTTTTCCACATATTTTGCAGCATCATTTTGAAAATATAACCCCTTATGGAAATGAATTTTGTCTCACTGGAAAGAACCTAGTTTCAAAAATCATCAAAAAAGACAACCTTTAATTCATGACATTGATGGGAGAGGGGTGATCCTAGCAGTTCTTTGATATCATGGGTCCATGAATTTTAAGGTTCTTTGATTTGAGACGCAGTGACATTTCTTGGCGAGTTGTAACTTGTGACCAATACCCATTTGAGGATATATGGAAAAATGGTGATGAGAGAAAAAACAAAAACCGAAAAGGAAAAACATGTTTCATTTATTGCTACAATAATTTTGCTTATAAAAAATGTAAGCATGATTTCCACACACTTTATGGTTGTTGTTTTCAAAATTTGACCATCGAATGAAAATATTTCATTTCCTCTCATAGAGAAATATTTTTTTTAGCAATCATTGAGGAAGATAAAGGTTGGGCCATGGGACTCCTAGTAAAGGGCCATGACGAGTGGTGATACAATTTCATGACTACAATGAAATAGATATTTCAATGATTTGAGGCTTGATTTTCATTTTATGGTGAATTACAACTCACAACCCAAAGATATTCAATGATACATGACAATTTGGTCTCAGAGGAAAAAATAAGCCATGCAAATAAGTTGCATGTTATTAGTTTTGAAAATTGTGTTTTGGTAGGTTGGATGTAAGTACATTATCCACACATGTTTCGAGAAATGTTTTCAAAATTTGACCCACAAATTCAAGATTTGCATTGCCTCACACTAACAAAACCCTGGTTTTGAAAATCATTAAAGAAAGCATATATTGAACCATGGGTATCATATGAAAGGGGCATTCATGTTCATACCGTAATGTGAACAATTTAAAGAAATGAAAATTTCATCTATCCAAGGATTGGTTTTGGAACTTGTGGCCCAAAGCTAATCAAGGACAAATGGAAAATTGGTCTCTAGGGAAAAAGAACCAAACTAAAAAGGATATTTTCATATTGTAATTTTCTACAAGTGTTATTAGGTAAGGCTAAGTTTATCATGTGGTCTATATGCTTGAAATATTTGTTTTTCAAAACTTTACCCTGAAATGAAAATTTTTCATTTCCTTGAATTATGAAGAACCCTAGTTTCATAAAGCATAAAGCAATCATAGATCTTTGGGAGCCACAAAGTAGGGGCATGTCTAGAATTACTCTAGTATCATAAAACCAGATTTTTTCATCTATTCAAGGATTCTTTTTTCATTTATGGTTAGGCACAACTTATGGCTTGCAACATTCAAGGAAAGATGGAAAATTAGTCCCATGGAAAAACAAGCAAACCAACCAGTAAAATTAATTATCCTTAATTAGATGAAGTGTGGCATGGAAAGACTGAGGTGAGAATGTTTTTCACCCAATCCTAGGGTGGATTTATGAAAATATCTCTCTTGAATGTAAATTTTGTATTTCCTATTACTAAAAAAAACTCTACTTTTAGAAACAATAACAAGAACTATAAAATGAACATTGGGCCGTAGGAATTGCAGGAGATTGGTTTCTATATTACTACATTGGAATCAATGGTATAATTGAATTTATGGTATACCAATCCTATGGTTATTCTATATTTTATGGAGAGTCCTAAATCATATCATAGAACCCTTTAAGAACATGTACCAGTGAATAGGTTAAGAAGTAAAAAATTAGTAAAAATGTTGCACATCGCTAGTTTTTGTAAGAATACCTTTCATAAGAGTGAGATTATGATACTATCCACATGATTATAAGGAAATGTCCTAAAAATTTAACCCCAAAATCCTTCAGAAAGATAGACATTCTAGGAATATCCAATAATGATTGCATTCAATGACATAACATTTTGAGTATGAATTATTTCAAGGTGATTGTGGGGTTGATATACCCATATTTTTAATATATACTTATAATCCAATGACCACAAAAACATTATATTCAAATCCAATTCTTATTGTATAATCACAAATTTAACTACTTATTCCATAAACAACAAATCTACATGTGTGATTAGAACACTAACCCTTGAATTTATTATGTAGTTGAGACCCAAATTATAAGATTTCAATGAACTATATGCATGATTATGAATGGGTGGGTGTTTACTTCTAAACACTTCAATTTTATTCATTATTAAATGATTTAATCAATTTAGTAGAGTTGAATCATTTTTTTTAAATGGTTAAAGAAACAACAACATGATTGATATTGGATGCATAGGTTTTAGATGATAATCTTATAATTTTTATGTTCATTGAATAATGATTTTTTAGTAATTTAAATAACTTATAGTTTGTTATTTGTTGATCTCATTTGTTGATAATTATTAAGTGTCACATAATGTTTTTAAACATTAATTTTTTAAATAATTATTATATATTTTTAAATTCTTTATATCGATTTTTCTTTTAATTTAAAATCAAAAAACAAAATCTATAATTTTTATTTTTATAATTTCAAAAAAAATATATTATTTCTAAATAATTTTTTTTTACTTAAATAACATTATTTTTTATATTTTTACTTTTAAAAATATAATATAATATAATAGTTATTATAGTTATGCATAACTCTACTACCACATGAGATACATTAGAACTCATAAATATCAATAAACATGCACCATCAAAATTAGTTCATTCTATGCTTTAATATTTTATCATTATGTTACATATAATGTGTATTAAATTATGCATTACATGTTAGATATAATGTATATTAAATTATGCATTACACGATAATGTAGAGATATAGATGCATAATTAATATATTTCAAAACGTATTCAATGTTTCTAAAGACGGTTCGGGGAACGAGGCCTAGCCATACTATTTCTAGTTCGGTTATCGTACAGATGTAGTACACCCGGTTCGATGTGCCTGCCTTTACTTAGGGCTTTCAGTTTTAGCCGCACTCGCTCTATAATTAGGTTGTGAAATAGCTAGATGTTAGGTGCAGGGATAGCTATATTTTCTATAGTGACTGTACTCTATTGACAAATAGGGGTGCCGTGGTAGAAAGAAGAGCCCGCTTGGCTTGTGGGAGGTTTGAGATTAAGCATAATTAATATATTTCAAAAGGTATTCAATTTTTTTTTAAAGATTAATATATTTCAAAAAAAATTTCAATGTTTCTAGAGATGAGTTTGAGATTAAACATAAATAATATATTTTAAAAGGTATTTCATGTTTCTAAAGATGAGTTTGAGATTGAGGATTTAAATGGAATGTTGCACAGTAGCTCAATTTGATTATACTTTTATAAAATAAAATGCTCAATTTGATTATATTTTTATAAAATAAAATGTTGTATAATAGCTTAATGTGATTATACTTTTATAAAATAAAATTATTTAATTGCTTCATTTTTATTATTTTGTTTCTTATTTGACAGAGGAGGTGAAAACCAGGTTTACCAATAACGATTATTCAATTACTTTGTTTTTATTATCATTTTTATTATTTTGTTTATCAATAATGAAAAGATCTTTCAAATTGATGCTAAAGTCTATTGAGGTATATATATCCTACTTCACTCTGGATTTGAACTTATGACATTCAAGGAGGAGACACATGTTCTTAACCATTAGGCGTACATATGTTGTATTAATAATAATCTAATTTTAAGGTCAAGGCCAAGTCAAATCCTAAATTGGTGTATTAGACCCCCTTGTTTGTGGGACAAGGGACCCCCTCCGTGCAGCGATTTTATTGCTAAAATTTAAAAAAGTATACATACCCTACCTCCCTATGGATTTGAACTTGTCACCTCTTAAATGGAAAAACATGTTCTTATCTATTAGACTCACTTATGCTTTATAAAGCATCCAATTTTGAAAAATGTTTTTAACTATCATACATTTTCACATCACAAACCCACACAAAGCCATCTCATAACTTTAAATTAGACTCAATTTCTTGTTATAATTACTTATGATTACCATACATGTAAAATCCCATTTATAATTTAATGCACTACATGGTCCTTTGATGTGATAACAACACATTATGAATGTTTTTTTTTCAAAAAATATTTTTATTATGTATACAAAAATAGTTAAGTATTTTATTCTTAAGTGATATGTCTTGATTCGTTAGTTATATGATCAACTTATAATCTCACAACGTGACCTAAGGACTAGAGCCTTAGCTTAACACTCGAACCTAAACTAGGAGTGGGATCCGATACTAGGATCATGATGCGGGCTCTCGATAAGATTATACATATTATTAAAACCTTATGTGTACAACCAAGGGACCCGAAACTAGGATCATGATGCGAGTTCTCGATTAGGTTATACGCATGATTAAAACCGTACCTGTATAACCAAATCCCAATAGTGGGAAATGTGCTCATAATAAAGAAATAAAGAAAATTTCGGCCTATATCTCCTCCAAAAATTGCAAAAGCATTTAAGCCAAATACGTAAAGTAAATACATGTAATCACTTATTTTCCCTTAAATATTTAAATCTAAATGTTGTATAACACGGTTAAAAGTAGAACTCTATTAAAAAAGAAATTGTTTTAGATATTTGAAAAATTTGTAAATAATTGAAACTAGATTTATTTTAAATTACGATCCATCAAACATGGACAAATTGTATTGTTATCATTTAATGTTAACCTATGAGGACACTAATGCTTTAACATCTTCCACATATTGAGTTATAAAACATTTATCTAATCTAAATACAATAAATAAATAAAATTACATGAAAATAGTCTTAAAAACATAGTATATTTTTAATATAGTTATATCTCTCCAATAAAACTAAAAATCTTATATTTTCAATATAGTTATATCTCTTCAATAAAACTAAATGGAAGTTGTTATCACCTACTAATTTGTATCAATTTTTTCCAAAGCGTCTTGGCCTTATGTTATTTTTCCATTCAGACTTTCAAACTTTTTTATCAGCTTCATCAAGTTCTCATCACTTAAATCCTTCGGTCATCCAAAATATTCATGTCCTTCATAAGTAAAAAAATTGACAAATATCACAAACCTATACCTAGTCTTAATGCTTATCTAATTCCCTTAGTTCCATCACTTCATTAATTTTTACCCTTATTTTCATATTTCCATTGAAATAAAAAATATTCATTTTATTAAGCACCCTTATCCTATCCACAAAGTCATGTGTTAAAGCCTCATATGCCCAAAGTATTTAAAAAATTGAAAAAAATGATTATTATTAATATAAATATTTTTATAAGAAGAGCCATGGCCAGGGGACCTCCCTCCCATGTGGCCAGCCTTCCTGCCAGGTGTTTAGATCCTCTGTTTGTTTTTGTGTAGTCCTGTCAGTCTCTTGGTCTTAGCTGTTGATCAGTTTGAACATGGTTTATATTACCTAAGTTTATGACTCTTTGACTTCTGAACTGGATGGGAAGGCTGGACTGTTTCCCCTCTGTTGGGGCAGTCCAGCATTTGCACTATGGACATGTTGTATTTTGATGCTCTACTGCAGTTATAGCAGGAACTTAATCTAATTGTCTCTCTTATTTAAAATATATATATATATATATATTTATATTAAAATATTTATATTAATATTTAATCCAATATTTAATTTATGGATTTAGGTCAAATCATATCACGAATCTCAATTTATAACTTGGAAAATTCAAAGTTTGGATGGAGATCACGAATCTCAAGATGGAGAGCGCACATACATATCGTGGATTGTGGATTGAAATAACGATGAAAAAGTTTTACAGAGGTAAGATTTAAATTTTAACATTAATGTTATTTCCAAGCAAAGAAGATGCACGTGAACAAAGACTTGGATAATTCTTTATTCAAAGATTTACAAAAGTAAAAGAAGAAGATTAAAGGTATTTTGCCAAAGACGGTAAATTGGAAAAACACACAGTAAATGTTTTTCCACAGTGAAAACTTAAATTGAAAAAAACATTACACAGTAAATGTTTTTCACAGGAAATAGTAATAGTAACTTTTTTTTACAGCTATGGAAATTTAATTCTCCAGGATAGAAAATATTTGGGAATTATTTTTATTTCAAATATATTATTCTCAAATGTTTAATGAGAATATGAATAAATTCAATTAAAATATTATGAGAGGAATTTCAAAGAAAACCTGGCAGAGGAAGGAGATAGAGCCTCAGAGGAATCTGTAGAGATCATGAAACATTTTTTTTTTTAAATAGTCATTTGTAATCATTGTAGAAGCTTAAACGTTTCTTTTCAGTTAGTGTAACCGGTTGCACACTGTAGGAACTTGAATTGTATAAGTGTTAGAGGTTCTGAGTGTATTAGAGGTTGACAGAAGTGAAAGGGAACCACTTTCGTGGTTCTGAACTCTATTGTAATTTTTCTGGGATTGAATTGAATACTTATGCAGAAGCATTTTGAACTGTTTATGAAAATATTCTAATTGGCAGTGATATGAGCTAGCTTTGTCTTCCCTCACTGTATGTGTTTCCTGTGATCTTTATGCCATATACAATTTTCTTTTGTTTGAATTGGAGAGTTAAAGGCCCATAATTCATCATTTGATGTTCTTGGCTTAAGCAATTTAAATTGTGTATGTTTCTTCTTAGCTTATTCAGAATTCATTCATGTAATGCTCTTATGTAGTTATCTGTTTCTCTTTCCTCTTACCATTCTAATTAAATTTCATTTATAACCCAAATTCATTATCTCGTTTAGCCTTTATCCTCTAGATAGTTCTACCTGCTGATCATTGTTTTCATTCATTTTCAGAAATTTTGACTCCATAGCCCTGTGTGTTCCTCCCCTTCATTGCCATCAACTTTATTAAAAACCCCCAAAACAAACCAAATCTAGGGACCGATTTCCATAGATATATAAGTGATACTAGAGAGTTCTCTTTGAGTTGAGGAGGCTAGTGCCTCAGCTCTAAAGATGGTTGAAACAATTACCTCTATCGTTTGTCTATTTAATCTTAATATTTACTAAATAAAATCATATTTTTATTCAAAGATTTGAGGATAGAATAAGTTTTAGTTCAAAAAAAATCATCATATAATTAAATATAAATCATTTTACAAAACTAAATCTACAAAATTAATATGCAAAAATAATGTTTTATAGAGCACATTTATGTAGAGACTAATTTCTTAAACTAGTATTTAACCTAAATTAACTCCTCAACATCTCTCCATACTCTCTTCTAGAGAATCAAGATACTCTAGAGGAGACTAATTTCATATTTTATAATGTTCTATAATTTTCACATTTAATAATGTTTTAGAATATTTTAAATAATTAATATTATTTTTTAAATTATAATTAAAAAAATATTTAATTTTGTTTTTTCAAAATAAATAAATAAATTTAATATAACGATTTTTTATAAGAAAATATTAAAATAAATAAACTTAATATAATGATTTTTCACATGAAAATACCCTGTTAGACATTTCAAACCAGAAAGTGAAGTAGTAAATTCAACCATCAACAGTTTTAGAAG
Organism: Picea mariana; assembly: GCA_032191745.1. NCBI lineage: Eukaryota > Viridiplantae > Streptophyta > Pinopsida > Pinales > Pinaceae > Picea > Picea mariana. Next base: position 59,501 of record JASDQU010240662.1, read on the forward strand.
TAAATACTAAAGTTCTAGATTAAAGATTCTAAGAAATGACCATTTTTGCGGGAGATATTTAATCTGAGTGCTCTGACAGTTTTTCAGCATACTAAATCTATTTCTACATTTAAAAATGAAATCTGATCAACCAAAAATAATGATTCATATAAATTTATATCACCCAATTCCAAAAAAAAAAACCATTTCATAAAACAACTAACCAACACCAATAAAAAAAAATAACCTCTCTCAATTTAATTGAAATATAAACGGATAACTCACAAACAAAGAACGTATAATCAAAGAGACAAAATGGGATGAGAAGAAGCTAAAACTGAACACCAAATCCATAATTCAATAGAATGTAAATCGTACAAACCAATGAAGCTTTTTTTTCATTCCAAGTTTCTCTACCATCGGCTCAAACAAGCTAGAGGTGTTTAGATAAATTAATATATAAAGCGTTTAAGTATAATAAAAATATAGAAAACTCAACTACAATTTGTAGAGCTTTGGATCTCAAGCTCCGACGCCCATTTATTTATGGAAGGAGAACATGCGGTTCAGAATGATAAACGTCATAATAATAGTATTAACAACGAGGGCGAACCATGCAGCAGCGGGAGTGTTGATAAAGAGCATAATAATAATATTAAGAACGCACGGGACAGCAGCGGTACTGGCCGTCTGCTTGACGTGAATATCGACCGCAGTAGCTAGTCTGCTTTGGACACTTAGCACAATTCTTTACGATAGTACAGCCAATGCCCTCGGCAGCTGCCGGTACATTGAACAGGGAGGAGAGTAGAAGCAGGCACCAAATTGTGAGCAGCCTTCCCATCTTCACATGTATTCGGCCCATTTTTCAACGTCGGCCCTGTATTCGAACAATTATAACAATAATGTCTGCGACTGTTAATGCTGTAACGAGTCTGTCTACTTATACAAGAGTTGGGAGATCCACGCAAATGACAATATCGCTTTCCTTCTGTTATTCCCGTGATTCATTTCCAACAAATCGGAGAACTTTATGCTATTTTTTAGCCCTTTTCCGAACGCAACGCAAAGATCGTTGAAGTGTAGTTATGATTATTTTCAGAATTGGTTATTGACAGGTGAAGTTATTGATTTGTTTTGGGATAAAAAAAAACGATTTAAATTTACTCAAATTACACACAGAAGTCCTTTACCCAAGCACTAGATGCACTGATAGTTTTGAAGCAATTATGCTAAGAGGTATTTTTTTCGCGGAAGTTCTTTCTGGGTGAGAATTGATTATAATCTCTTTAATTATATTGCTTTCGAAACCGAATTAACCTTTCGATTCTTAATTTCCAATTGTAAATAAGTTTTAGTGTTTTGAAAGTGCAGAGATTCGGTCTTTATAGTGCAAAATTGGGTTACATATTTGTAGGGTTTATTTATAACAAGAGCGTTTCAATGATTAACCATAATACTGTTTATAAGAATTTTGTTGTTGTATTGATATTGGTTTCAATTCATGCCCTGAGATTAATTCATGTTTTGTACACGGTTAGATACATGATAGATTTAATTTAATTATTTCTACAAAATGTTATAGAGCTGTCCATGAGTATGGCTTTAGCGTTGGAAGACAGAATATTGCACCTACAAATTTATTATCATGGCATAAGAGAGTCACATGGTATAGAGCACATCAATGACTAAATAAGAATTTGGTTTTACTTCTATGTTGTTAATTGTTTATTTCTTGTTTTTAAGTTTGCTTTGTTCAAAATATTTCATAAAAGTATATTTTATAAGTTGTTTTGGATTGGATCATTATGTTATTTGTCATCTATCTTGATGTTTAAAGAGGAATTAGTTTGGAGGGTCATTTTAACCACAAGTCCCAATTTGGAAAACTAGGGTTTGAAACCTTCCTAACCATTTTGACACATCAAACTACATTTTTTGTGGCCAAAACTATTTGAACCTTATTAAATTTTTTTGTGTCCCGCAAGTTGACCTATAATTTTGACCACCCCATTACTCTTGCATATGGGGCTAGGGACATGAGGAATTTCAAGAATATTCTTGAATGTCTAGAATGTTATCACAATTGAGGGTTGAGGAAGTCAAAACCCTAACCTTAGACAACTATTTGGTTATGTTAAATATTGGGCCACAAGGAGGAAAATGAAGTTTCATTCTTTGTTAGTTTATCTTGTTTCATATCAGGGCATAACAACTGGGAGTGGGAAAATTAAATAGAATAACAAAGTGGGTTAATATTGAATCCATAGAGAGTGCCCTCTCCTTTGTATTTGCATTGTTTTCATACCAGAGAAAAAGAGAAAAGAGAGCAGATCAACCTCACCTTCTAGCCGAATTTTCTCCCGTAAGGGTTTCGTTGAGAAAAATGTTGTGTTATTTTGTGGATGGGGTGTGATTTCATTTGATTGTTCTCTATTTTTTCACAATTCAGATAGTTATGCATAAGAAGAAAATCAATAACTAAAGAATCTGGAATCCAAAGTAATTTAACCTTCATAGTGTAAATTTGAGTTTTATGTATCAGATTGCTTGTGACAAACTATTCCAATGGAATACCCATAACATTTTACAAATCATATTGGTATCAGAGCATGTTTTCTTAGGGTATTTGTTGAAAGTTGTAGGGATCGAGAAATTGGTTTAAGAAGAAAGTCGTAGAAACCTAGCCATGGCCAATGACTCTATTCATAACAACCCTCGAGGTCTGGAAGAGGAGAGATTTGTGAGGTTGGAAGAGAAAATTATTGAAATAGATCGCAATATGTCCCTCCTCATGGTGGCTCTAGCAAGCAAGCTCACACTATTAAGAGAAATTACATGCTCGAACTCAGAGATCAGATTAGACATGAAATAAGGAGATAATGAAGACCTAGAAAAGGAGTCACGAAAAAAACCCAAGAAATAACATCCGAGTTCTAGTGCCATAAACCCTTAACTGTCCCTATTCAATATGGAAGAGAAATTGGAGATAAATCCACACCAAGGTGAGATCGATGTGTTAAAACTTATTCATTGGTTGTGACAAATAAAATTTTATTTCAATAATCACCATATAGATGAGGAGAAAAATATATCATTTGCAAGACTAAATTTATAGGGCCATGCTATAACTTGGTGGGAAATTAACACGGAAACACTTAAACTTGAGGGTGATCCACTAATAACTAAGTGGGAGGATATCAAAACCATCATTAAGTCCCAGTTCTATCCTATCGGGTATGTAGATGACCAATGGATCCATTCTCATTACTTCAAGAAAATGCAGGGGTAGAGTGGACAAGAGTACACCATTGAGTTTAGGAATATGGCCAACATGTTGGGTATCTATCCCAAGAACTTGTATGTGATCCTAAAGTATCTGGGAGGTATACATAGTCATCTATGAAAGTAAGTGATTATTTTCAAGAAAATGACAGTGTACGAGGCATGTGTACAGAGACAATACATGGAAAGCATAGGCCACAAGAAAGGGAATCCAAGAAGTTACAAGAAGAAAGATCACTAGGAATCTTCAAAGGTGGATAAGAACAAGTGGAAAGGGGGAAAGGATAAGAGGATGAAAATCACTGCACATCAATGCAATGATCCTAGCAACCACTGGAATCATTTAATATTCATGGTCACATTAAGGAAAAGTTTTTGAAACTACATCCAAAGTTCAACCCAAAGAACTGGAAGAAGCAAAGAAAAATAATCTTCTAGCTAGATATTCAGGTAATGAGGATGAATGTAGCTCAGATGTGGATGAGAAGATTGTTTGCACATAAATGCAAAAGGCGATAAATTATATGAGTAGCCTTCAGTGTGAGGAAGAGAAGGAGTTCACAATACTTTTCCACATCAAGATTTAGGTCAAGAAGAGCAATAGAAATGCTTTGTTTGACTTCACTTCACAAGACAATACCATATCCATTGGGAAGGTATCCCATATCCATTGGGAAGTTTAAACAAGGATGCATATATCAAGGTAAAAAAACAATGTAAGATTGATTTTTCTATAACTGTTGATTTTATTGATTAAGCAGATTTCGATATGGTAACCCTTGATGTATGTGGAGTAGTGTTTAGAAACCCCTACATGTAGATGAGGGATGAAATATTAATGTGGAGACCCAACCAATACTGACTCATAAAGTATGAGAATCCATACATCATCAATGCAGATAAATACAAGTTAAGTATCTGATTGGTAAGTGTTAACAATGCCAAGAAGTCGATTAGTTCTAGTAAGAAATATGGTTCAGTTTTATTTAGAGAAAATTAGTCTGGTGACTGCGTCAATAAGAGTAAAGGTATCTACTTTGTGAGTCTGAAAAGAGATTAACTATGGACTCACAACCTTTTTCTGAATTTAGTCCCCTTATCCCAAAAAAGTATAAAAGTTATTAAGGAGAACTCTCCTGGCGAGATGAATCTCCCGAGGCATACATTTTTTTGCTATAATCTACAGGTCAAAAAAAGGGGTAAACTCATGCCAGTATACGTTCTTCTGGACCAATTTAATGATTGTGAAGGAACAAGGTCACTTGACAATCTTTTCAATTTTAGGGAGTCTTAAAAGAGATTAACTATGGACTTTGTGGGGGTTCCTTTTTCATAAGTAATCTTCAAGGCTTGAAAATGGTGATAAACCAAAACCAAGGAGGATGTTCCTTTTTCAAAAATTTACTCCCTTAGGCCCAAAAAAGGGTTTGACATACTCCTGAGAATACTCTTGTAGTGAAACACAGTTCCTAGAGCATACCTTTATTTGTTAAATTGACCGTCTAGACCAAACAATGGGTAAACTACTGTTGGAAAAATGTGCCTTCAAATTTGAATTTGGTGAGAGTGAAGGGAAGCAAGATTGCTCAACAATATTTTCATGTTTAGAGAGTCTGAAAAGGGGTTAAATAAGAATCCATAGGGTTACATTTCTCAGTTAATCCATACAAGATCAAAAAACATAAATACATTCTCATTGGATATTGCTTTTGGATTTCAAAGCGATCTTGAAAGAAACCAAAGAGTACTCATTTCAGAGTCGCGAGGGTGAGGCCAAGAATGATGGTGCATCAGATGAATGAGGCTCAATATCATAATTTTGACAGGACTAAAAAATTAAAAAATGCAGTTTCATTTAGAGAAAATTAGTCTGGTGACTGCGTCAATAAGAGTAAAGGTATCTAAGTTGTGAGTCTGAAAAGAGATTAACTATGGAATCACAACGTTTTTCTGAATTTAGTCCCCTTATCCCCAAAAAGTATAAAAGTTATTAAGGAGAACTCTCCTGGTGAGATGAATCTCTCGAGGCATACATTTTTCTGCTATAATCTACAGGCTGAAAAAAGGGGTAAACTCATGCCAGTATAAGTTCTTCTGGACCAATTTAATGATTGTGAAGGAACAAGGTCACTCGACAATCTTTTCAATTTTAGGGAGTCTTAAAAGAGATTAACTATGGACTCTGTGGGGGTTCATTTTTCATAAGTAATCTCCAAGGCTTGAAAAAGGTGATAAACCAAAACCAAGGAGAATGTTCCTTTTTCAAAAATTTACTCCCTTAGGCCCAAAAAAGGGTTTGACATACTCCTGAGAATACTCTTCTAGTGAAACACAGTTCCTAGAGCATACCTTTATTTGTTAAATTGACTGTCTAGACCAAAAAATGGGTAAACTATTGTTGGAAAAATGTGCCTTCAAATTTGAATTTGGTGAGAGTGAAGGGAAGCAAGATTGCTCGACAATATTTTCATGTTTAGAGAGTCTGGAAAGGGGTTAAATAAGAATCCATAGGGTTACATTTCTCAGTTAATCCATACAAGATCAAAAAATATAAATACATTCTCGTTGGATATTTCTTTTGGATTTCAAAGCGATCTTGAAAGAAACCAAAGCGTACTCATTTTAGAGTTGCGAGGGTGAGGCCAAGAATGATTGTGCATCAAATGAATGAGTCTCAATATCATAATTTTGACAGGACTAACAAGGACTCCCAAGCCTATAGTCATTACAGACGACATGGATGCCAAAATGCAACAAGGATCTACCTAGGGCATCCATGTAAGGGTAGGCTCTACCACCTAATTATGACACTTCTAGAGAATCAATGAAGGTTTTATGTCACACTTTGGTGGGATCGATCCTATGGAAAAGAGGAAAAGACAACGAGATGTATAAAATGGATGTACAATCCTAACTTATATGCAAAAAGTTGGAAAAAATCACATTCACCAAAGGATACCAAAATTGACCCATCCCCAAAAGGTTACCAAACCAAAAGAATAAGAGTACCACAAAATCTAATAAGAAACACGGAAATGGAATCAAATAATTTCCAATCTAGGAAAAATGAAAAAGGGGGTCCAAAAAGTGGCAAAAGGGGTAAAAAAAGTCTATAAATAGAAGTTGACACCTCATTTTCACCATTGTAATTTGAAAATCGACCAAAAGGAGAAAAATACACTTTGCTAAATAAGTTGATTCTGGAAGCTTCAGTGGACGAAACGAACTTCCTCTTGGACCAAGTAAGTAGAGATTCATCCCCCTTTCATTTAAATTCTTCCTTTATGAAATTTATTTTGTTTTTGAGGGGGCACACTCTCCTAAAAAGAGCGTCCATGCATGTACGTGAGCTATGCAAGGTGTACGTAGGAAGAAAAAGCTATGCTCGCATACATACACAAAAAAGGCCAAAAACACCCGCGTACACCCTCAAAAGCTTGGAAAAAATTAAAAAATGCAAGAGGTAACTCCTTTTTATCTACCATGGAACAAGATGTATGTCCATTGGAGGGAGAGGGAACATAAGGACATTGATGTACTAGTCGACGATGACCCTGATGTGATTGTCGCATTGAAACAATGTGGGTTTTGGAAGTTCTTCCCATGTCTTTTTATGAGGAAACAACCCAGGCTACTGAATGCCTTGGTTGACTACTGACATTCATATGCAGAGACATTTATGATAGAGAGATAGTTGTTGACTCCAATGACTGAATATATCTACTTCTTGACTGACCTCTTACGGAGAGGGGAACCAATCAACCTACGTACATTTCCTCCTAGGCTATTTAACATCGAGGACTACATCTGGATATATTGTGAGGTCAGCACTAATAAGGTAGGTTCTCAAGTGCCAATTTAGAAGATCACTAGTTTGTCTCTAAGAGTCATCTTTCTACTTATTGGTTGGATTACTCGATCCACGACCCTTCACCAAGCTTCCAAGGTGCACATCCATTGGGTTATTCAGTGCCAGGAGGCACATATATTTGACTGTAGTATGACCATGCTCACATGCATGAAGAGATAGTTGACAGAGTGTTGGGAATGCAACAAAAAGAACTTCGGTTTTGGCACTATTCTATGCTCATTCTTTTGTTGAAATTACTAAGACAACTGAGAGGGGGGGGTGAGTCAATTTCTACTGTGCTTAAACATTTTCATTCCTATTAAAATATCGTTACTCTTCTCCAAATGATAATCAAGATTATGCAAGACATAAACAATAGAAATAGTAAACATCAATCACACATATGATATACACAGAGACAAATATTCACGAGTAAACCCATAAAGGGAGAAAATATTTTCTTCTTAGAA
>JASDQU010240663.1:15127-28795 GCA_032191745.1 Picea mariana
AGCTTAAATCCACAGTACTTTTTGAGCTTCATGCTACACCCACAGTAGGGCACTCCGGGTTCACCAAAACCTATGACAGGGTCAAACGTTCCTTTTTCTGGGATGGTATGAAAGAGGACATTCATAATTTTATCGTTGAATGTGATGTGTTTCAACGCAACAAGGGAGAAACAGTCAAATCTCTGGGCACACTACAACCACTCCCGATTCCACTTGCTATTTGGAAGGATATCTGTATGGATTTTATTGTCAGCTTACACAAATTGGGAAATAAATCATTCATCATGGTGGTTTTTGATCACCTTTCCAGGTATGCTCATTTATGCGCCCTTCAACAACCGTTTACAGCATCCACGGTGGCTCAAATTTTCATGGATCAGGTCTTCAAGCTTCATGGCATGCCGCACTTTATTGTTTATGATCGCGACCCAACTTTCACAAGCGATTTCTGGCAAGAACTGTTCAAGATACAAGGCACCGAAATGCATCTCAGCACAGCTTATCATCCCAAGACTGATGTCCAAACTAAAGTTGTCAACAAGTGTTTGGAAACATATTTGAGGTGTTCTGCCTCAAAAAAGAAAAATCAGTGGGCTCAATGGTTACCCCTAGTTGAATGGTGGTACAACACTTCATACCATACAACTACATGCATGACTCCTTTTGAAATGGTATATGGACAGAAGCCACCTTCATTTCTCTCATACTTACCAGGTGCCTCGAAGGTCCAAGCGGTTGACCAAACACTTACATCTCGAGAGGCTATTCTCCATACCCTCAAAGAGAATTTGGTCATGGAACAGAATCACATGAAACAACAAGCAGATCAAGGTTTCTCTAAACGTCGATTTGCAGAAGGGGATCAGGTGTTTCTTCAACTGCAACCTTACAAGAAAACTTCCCTCAAGGTCGAGCATTATCAGAAGCTAGTGCCCAAATTTTATGGTCCTTATACATTCTCAAGCGTGTGGGACAAGTAGCCTATCAGTTAGCTTTGCCCATCCATTCGAAACTACATCCCATTTTTCATGTTTCATGCTTAAAGAAGGTGATTGGAGCTAAGTGTCAAATTCAAACCAACCTTCCAGAGTTAGTTGAAGAAGGATCCATTTCGCTGCAACCAGAAGTAGTTTTGGACCAGCGTGAGTGTCGCCTACATCAGAGAACCATCAAGGAAGTGCTAGTCCATTGGAAAGATACAACTTCAACAGATGCCACTTGGGAACCAGCTACCATTCTGCAGCAATTTCCTCATCTCAATCCTTGAGAACAAGGTTGTTTTTTAAGGGGGGGGACATGTTAGGGTCCTAACCCACACATAGGCAGAACAATATATTCAAATGTAATAAAGGTCAATATTAATAAGGCCTTTCAATAAAATAGAATAAGGCGGATGTAAGAAGACCTAATAGAAGCTTCTGCTTCTAGGAGGATCTTCCTCTAGATGTTGCTTTTAATGGACATATTTAGTATAAATAGGATTCAAGGCTATGAGAACCCTAGCTTGGATAATATTGTAATAGAGTGTTTCTCAACTTGAGGTTTCCCCCTCGAAGAGGCCTGTGAACATTGCTATCATAATCAAAGTGTTATTTCTATTGTTGTTTTTATATCATTTTAGTGCTATTGTGGTGATTGCTTTGGTTATATTGTTGTTATTCTGCCATTTCTAGCATTTTATTTATGTTCTGCATACTTTTTATATCTAGTATATTACAAAGGTAGTATAAACCTTTTAACTAAGCAAGGAGAGAAAAACATTATGCTTGATGTTTATTATGCTTCGTGTTTAAATCATAATTTGATGAGCATAGGACAATTGTTATAGAAAGTATACATAATCTACATGGAAGATAATCATTATGTGATTATGGACAGATGTCCAAGAAATCAACTTATTTCAAGAATTCATATGACAAGCAACAAAATGTTTCCATTAACATTGAAGTCTACCAAGAAGGAAAATACAATGCAATTTATTGGTAAAGAAAAAGATACATAGTTAGACACTATGTTTACAATAGAAGGTAAAGTAAAAAGTGTGTGCAGTTCCAATGAAGAAAATAGTGCGCACGGTATCAAGAAAGGAGACAATGACGCAGAGATGCAAGCAACATGTCAATCTGAAGTGCAGGATGATTCCTGGATACAACATTTCAGATTTGGACATTTAAACTTTGGAGATCTAAAGCTTCTACACACAAAGGATATTTACCATTGATTGAAAAACCAGAAATAATATGTGAATGTTGTATATTTGGCAAGCAGCATAGAGAATCATTTCCAGTTGGCAAGTCTTACAAAGCAAAATATCCACTGGAAATTGTACATTCATACATTTTTGGAGAAATGCAAACACCATCTATAGGAGGAAATACTTATTTTCTAACATTTATTGATTATTTCTCAAGAAAGACATTCATTTATTTCTTAAAAACATAAATCTGATGCATTAGGTTGTTTTCAGCAGTTCAAATCACTTGTGGAGAAGAAAAGTGGTTATTACATAAAGGTTCTAGGAACTGATAGAGGAGGAGAATATATCTCAAGAGAAATTTAGAACTTTTGTAAAGTTTATGGCATCAACAAGAAATTCACTGCATGGTATACACCATAGCAGAATGGTGTCACCAAAAGAAAGAACAAAACCATCATGGAAATGGCACTTAGTATGTTGGCAGCCAAACATTTGTCAAATGAGTATTGGGATGAGGTAGTAAAACCGCAGTATACATTATGAATAGATGTCCAACAAAAAGTGTGAAGAAGAGAGTCCATCAAGAAGCATGGATAGGTATGAAGCTTAATGTGGCGCACTTAAAAGTTTTTTGTTGTGTTGCATACACACATGTTCCAGATGAGCTAAGAAAGAAGTTGGACAACAAAGGACAAAAATGTATATTTGTTGGGTATTCTGAAGATACAAAAGCATAGAAGTTGTATGATCCTATTGCAAGGAAATTCATAATCAGCCATGATGTTCAATTCATGGATAATGAACCATTGGATGGGATTATAGAAAAAACACTCAGAATTGTTGATGTTATTGAGCATGATGATACAGAAGAAGAGGTGGTTCAAACACCATGTACAAGTCAGTGTGTAGTCCCTTCTACACCTAGGACTGCAACACAAAGCACAGCACAAACTACTCCATTGAGAACAACATGTGCACAGTCTACACTTAGAGTGAAACAAACTCCAGGAAGTAGTCCAAGTAGTTCTACATATCCAGATCCAACATTAGAAACTATGTTACCAAGAAATCCAAGAATTCTCCACGACATCTATAATGAGGACACAACAAATTCATTTTTAGTTTTTTATCTATTTGGAGGTCAAAAGAACAAGCCGCAGATATTTTCACAAAATATTTAGCAAGAGATGAGTTTTATCATCTATGCAGTAGTTTGGGAGTCTGCACAGTGACAGATGAATGGCAGTATATGTCAATTCAAATTTTTGATGTAAAATTTTTGTGTTTTGTAAACTCACCTACTTATAATTAAGGGGGAGTGTTGGAAATAGTAATTACAAGTCGTGAGCTTCAATCTTACACGGAATCTTGTTATGGAAAATAAAGACGTAAAGTAGGTCAGACACATCAAGGAAGAGTGTTAGCAATAGATTATCTATTGAGCCAATATTTATCTTTCTCAAGCTTTGTTAAGTAGATAAAAGTCGGTTGAAATTTATTGTTGTATAAATTGCTTGAGTCAATTTTACTTCTATAGGAAGTCCCAATCTTATCTATATATGTCTGAGTTTGTAGGTAGTATATAGACATAGAAGAGAGAAAATAGAGTCAATAGTTAGCAGCAACACCTGAAGGTAGTTGAAGAAGTCTGAGAGAACAAGTTTTGTGTGTGTTTTGTAAGTTGCAGAAATAGTTTGCATAAGTCATTGGAGCCAAAGGTCAACACAATATTCTATTTTGTATTAGTGCGTAGCACCAAAGTTTATTATATATCAAGTATTTTGTGTGTTATCAAATTCATGTGTATTTCTGAGCTTTTTATGTGTTTATGAGTTTATGTGTTAAAGATTATCACAGTGTCAAGAAATCATTTCATTGAGTGTTTTATCACAGCACATAATAAATCATGCAGTCTACTGCGCAGTAATTCCTGAGAGTTCAGTCAAAAAAAGGTTGCTCAGAATCTGTCTAGATCCGAGAGTTTGTAGAGGTAAGAGCTTATTCATTCCCAACATCTAGCTCTGTGTGTGGGTGTTTGTGTAGAGCTACCAAAGAGTTCAGAACAATCACTCGTAGTGGCCTTTGAGTGGACTCGGGGTTAGAAATAATTAAGTCAAATAGGGTTCTTGTTGAAGAAATAATTGTTTCACACATTGAAGTTCATAAGGATGAATTTGAAATGAACTAATGAAAATAAAAATAAAAAGAGAATAATTGAGTCTTGTGCAAGGATAAGATTTTTTAATAGTAAATGTTTAATTATTAAATTATTTTAATCATTCTTTTAAGTGTTATTTTAAATATTTTCAAACAAAGTGATGGCAATTCAACATTCTTTGTTTTTAACATAATGATAATTGGCATATAATTCAATTAATTTAATATGCAATATAAAACATTTTATGTATTTCAATACAATGTTTATGTTTTGTGAGAGAGATTCATATTCAAATTGAGGAAATAAAAAACCTCTATTTAAGATTTTCTATGTTATTTTACATTGCTATTAAAATACCAAAATGTTGAAGTCTATTGCATTCGGAAAATACTTTAATGATAGAGCAGCTATGTACTCTTACACTAAAACAATTATATGAACAAATAAATTTATTTGTAAAATACCACAATCATAATTGTTTTACATCGTTAAAGTTCCCATTCCAAACAGATGCAACATTAATTTCGAAGGAGATGGTATTTCATTTATTTTCAATAAATGGCCTTCATCGACCACACAATACTCACCACTCACTTAGATTTCTTGGAATGTATTCTCTCAAGAAATTGATTGGAATAGTGATTGCTCAAAACACACGCAAATTATCCTTGGAATTGTGATTGCTCAGAACACACGCATAACACACAAGTTCAAATGACAAGTAATTCCCAAAGAGATGATACTTCATTTTTCATTTTATTTTAAATTAAGTGGCCTTCATCCACCACACAATACTTACCAGTCGTACCACACAATACTCACCACTCGTTCAGGTTTGTTAGACGGTAACCTTAATAAATTGATAGGACTGTATTAGGGCAATAAACTGCGTGAGGTTGGCCCGTATTAGGGCAATGAATGGCTGAAGGTTGGACCATATTATGTCCATGTATCACTGCGGTTTATCAATCCTAGTTCACAGAATTTGGCTACTGCATATTTCAACTGGAGTTTATCAATCTCAATTCACAGAATTTGGCTACTGCATAAATTTAAACAAAGGCAGAGACTAGCCGTTATGCAGCTTGAACTTCCCTTGTTTTAAAAAGTATAAACATCGAAGATGTTTACATCTTATAAAGATCTTCACAAAAATTTGGTCAAATTCTTTTGATATTAGATATATGTATATTTTTTGTTATATTAAATAAATATTTAATATAACAAAGGCTTATACTTATTGGAGATGGGTATAATTAATCACAGAAAGGTCTATATCTATTGGAGATGGGCACAATTAATCACCTTTTAATCTAAAATTCTAATTTTATGACTAACAATTGAAGATGTTAGCATATTCTTAGTGGTTCTCCCAAATCAATGAATGTGATTTACTCTTCATAACTTCCTTGTATTTTTTAATGCATCATTTAATGTGTTTACTTTTTAACATTTACCTAATCATATTAAGAAATTACTATACCACCATATGATTGCCAGGTTTAACTGATTAACCTTTGAAATTACCACATTTAATTTTTGGATTTCCTCAACTCTATGTGCCTTTCTATATATGTGTTTCATATTGGATCGCCCCGCTGTCTTATTTATTTAAGCGTTCACCAGCCACTTTGAGGCTGTGCTAATAAATATAAACATCTTATAAACTGAAAAATTTTGGTTATTTTTTTTTATAGAATGGACATATAGAATGAATGAAAACTTTTGCATCTTAACATTACCAGACAAAGTACGGTTATATAAATAATCGATCTTTTCTTATATTTTTCAGAGGCTAAACACAAACATGGATGAAACAATTAGATACGGATGCCTACTTCTGTGTGCGGATAATTATGAACATGCACATTGCAGAGTTGTGTTTGCATCTCCTCTCCAGTCATACTTCGGACTGCATTTCGATATCTTGCTCATCGGAGTGGCACTTTCTTTTGTCCTCTTCACTCTTTTCCTCCCACTTCTCCTTCATCGATTCCAGCGGCCTGCCTTCATGCACTAGCTTTGCATCTTCAACACGTGGGCTCTTTTCGTTGCGATAAAAACAGTATAAAACCATCTGAGCCAACCCCAATGGCACTCCAACAAAGTTTGGTGCCTGCGCAATATGATATACACCACAAGGAAACAATTCACTAAGCGGGAGCTTCATATAGCTGTTCTTACTGCGGTCATATAAAATAATCACATGCGTTTTGTCAAATAAACTTTGTAAGTACAATTTAATTATTATATTACCATGATGATAATATCTCTGCTGAGAGCACCATACACCATCCACAGCACACTTCCGAGGAAAGCGAACAACGAGAAATAGAAGCTCGGCATGAATTCAACGCTGTTGGTTTGGATTACAAGTCTCTGAATAGTAACAAACAAAGTAAAAAAATTAACAATAGGCACTATCTGGCTTGGATTACAAGTCTCTGAATAGTAACAAACAAAGTAAAAAAGATTAATAATAGGCACTATCAGTAGCAATAATGGATGCTGAAAGCTGTTCAGCCGATTTTTATTCCACCAGTTGTGTAGTCCGCCATAATTATGAAAAGTAAACAGATAGAGTAAAGCTTACAATTAAAGATAGCGGCGAAGCGTAGAGGATAACAGTCGCTATCATTCCTGCAGTTCCTCCAAGGACCATCCCGGCCATTTTCCTCTGCAAACAAGAGACAGAGAGAGTAAGTGTAGTCCCTTCATATTCCAAGTGTATTATGCTAGTCAATTATAAATAGGCTATTAATTTTACCCAGGCTGCTCTTCAATTACTATTTACATTAGAGGAAATATGATGAAATTTCAATATTACCTTGGGTTTAGGTGGAGCGAATATGAGATAGATGCAAACGAAGCAGCACTCAAGAAGGAGGCCAATGTCATTGACAACCACAACTACAATGTTATCCCACCCATTGCTGATTAATGGTGACCCGTATAACGTGTAGAGAAGACAATTGAAGAGCGCTATTGCATATGGTAAGCCCGAAAAGCTCTCCGTAGTTCTCTTTTCTAGCACCCTCTTGAATGTTGTACTGTTCACCAATATCACAAAATATGAAATTAATTTTATACACAATATGCTGCCTTACTAACATTGGAATGAAAATGATTATACTCACATTGGTGCACCATACATCAGCAAAGCAAAAGCACTTCCTGTAAGGACATGTCAAGTCAGAAAAATCAGTGGAAACGATTAACATCTATGTTCATATATAACTAACACGAATATCTAAAAAGTAAAAATTAAGTATGATATGATAAATTGAAACAAAAATTCATATCTATGATTATAGAGGACTGAGACAGAGCTTAGTATTTAGCGATATGGTAGCGTTTAGAGACCTATAATTCCAACCCCCAAGCGTATGAAGTTGTTCATCATTTCTTTGTTCTCAAAAGCTAAGTTCTTTTTTGCGATACGAGGAAAATAAGAGAAAAACAATGCTTCTCAGCGACGAGCTGGCACAAGTCCTATGCTTATAGCATTTGCAGTGTGAGCATACTAAGAGAGGGTGGTTGTATACTTATACCCGTCTCCTCACATCCAAATTTACTTTTCTTTCCCTCTGTCTCTGCACGGATGTTCCCTCACTTGGTGGACGCCAGTGCTAAAAACGTCATGCAGCATGAGAAAATCGTAAAGGCTGACTTATTCGACAAATGGTTTTGGTTGATCTAACTCTGCAAATGCATTTCATCTTTACCTTGCTTTCCTGGCAACTGTCAAAAACACAATACTTAATATCGTATTCCTATAGCACAGTCATACCGTTATGTATTTAGTATTCCTATAGCACAGTAAAAAACAGAATACTTAATATCGCCTTTGCTTTTGTTGTTGACCGCATAAGCCAACGAAGCTTGGGGGCCTTTTCTCAGTTGTATCTTTCGTCTATTTGGATTATAGGTATCTTGGAGAATTTTCATAGGTACCTGGTATTCTTTTCTGAATTAAAAAAGTGTTTCCAGGTGAGTTTGTCGGTTTACATGTAACTATCTTAAAAGTATTTCGTATTTTTTTAATCCAAAGCTTTTATTGTATGGTGCATAAACATCCGCAACTTTTCATTCATTTACGACTTTTACTGTTTTGCATCTCTATACACCATTGAATCGCTTTTCTCGATCGTTTAAGTTGAATATTTCCTCTATTTGCATCATGAGTATCATTGGTATATTTTATTCTAATAAATTAAATTATATATTTTACACTTTATTTTAATCAAATTTTATTATAAAGTTATGATTTTATTGATGATGATGATGATTAATGTCTACTAAAACTCAATTGGTTTATCGAACCTTAAGAGGGTAAGTGATTACTTGTGATTCTTTAGAATTTTGTTTCCATGCTCCAAAAGCATTAAGAGAAACTTTCCAAGATCACCATACTTTTGTTGAGTTAAGAAGTTAGGAAGGTTAGTAGTGTGATAAATATTTTGAAAATAAGATCTAATATGAGTATAGGCGTTTTAGGAATTGACCTATACCCAATTTCACTATAAAACTCATAAGAATTTATTTTTATTTTAACACATAATCACATATATAAACAATTTTTATTTTATTTTATATTTCAAAATTATAATTACTAACATTATAAATAAACATATTATATATAAATAAAATAAAATATATATAAATAAATAATTAATATATAATAATCCACATGTAACCTTTTACATTTTAAATTTGTTAAAGTGAATGTATTATATAGCATGCAAACAATGATCGTATTGTATAACATGCATAATATTTTATTTTGATATTTATTCTTTTTTATTATATATTTCAAAATTTAAATTTGTTAAAGTGAATGTATTATATAGCATGCAAACAATGATCGTATTGTATAACATAATATTTTATTTTGATATTTATTCTTTTCTATTATATATTTCAAAATTATTATGATTAATATTATAACAAAAATTTATTTATTGAAAATTAATTACATTATTAATACTCTCAAATAAAATTATAGATAAATAATATAAAAATAAAAATCTCAATAACTCAACTTATTAACATGTGAAGTACCTCAAAATAAAAATCTCAATAACTCAACTTATTAACATGTGAAGTACCTCAAAATAAAAATCTCAATAACTCAACTTATTAACATGTGAAGTACCTCTCGTCTTATTCATGTTACATGAAACTCTCATTCATGATCAATCTTATCACTTTGATTTTTACACAATGCATGTGAGAATTAATACTTGAATTTAAGTGTAAGGATGGTGTACAAGAGCTTGCTATATGGTATATGTTATGTTCTTTGTAAATAACTTTTGATTTAAACTTTGCAATATTTCAAGTGTAATGAGTTATTGTGGTTGATGAGCTTGCTATGTATATAGTATGGTATATGTTATGGTCTTTGTAAATAACTTTTGATTTAAACTTTGCAATATTTCAAATGCAATGAGTTATTGTGGTTGATGATAGAAATGATATTTTTTTCTGTTAGATATGTTCACTGATGGTTTTAAAGAAATGTGTAATAGAATATTTTGATGTTTAATGTTTAAGTATAGGTGTTTAATTTTCGAATTTAATTTAAATATTAAAGATTATAAACACCAACTCTTCATGAATGGTTCACCTTTTCTTATTTATGGGGAGCACAAGTTAAAATGGTGTTTCATGATGGGTTGTTGCCAATGCATATGTTGAAAATAATGTTTTATTAAATTTAATGGAAAATAATAAACTAAATAGCGAGAGAATAATAATGTTGAGTAGTGTTGGATATATATATATATATGTGTGTGTGTGTGTGTGTGTGTGTGTGTGGCATAGCCAAAGATAATTGCCTCTCATTTTGTATAAGGTTTTTTCTATAAGGAGAAGTTGATTACTTATGTATGTAGTGGTAAGTTTTTAAGTTATGAGTATTAAGTTAATTTTCAATTTTCTTCTCTCATTTTGTATCAATTGGTATCAAAGAAAGATTTTGTAGCTATAACAAGGGATCGTCTCCCTCCCTGTAGTTTCCATTTTTCTTTTTCGTCTCTAGAAAAGGTAAATGAGGGTGAAACTCTCTCTTCATATTTTGCATGACAAGATCTCTACATAGAGTCACACCATAGATCTTCTCATAAAGGTGGCACCTTAAATATTCTCTCCCATAGAAGGCAGTCATTTGTAGAAGAAAAAGTTATATTATTTGAGAAATAGAAATAATTCATTCAACAACAAAATTAATTGCTTTAGAAACATGATAAAGTGATCAATTATATTGATGTGGAGGTGGAAGATCCAAATTCTAACAAGTCCAATCCTTCAACACTTATCTTGATTGAGACCATGAAATGTTTTCTTTTCAATTTACTAGTGTTTTTTATGGTGAATAGGTTGACGAATGGATCTAGGAATTATCCTCCTATTTCACCCATTAATTAGAGCTTCTACAATGAGATAAATTCACTTTAGTATCCTATCATATAGAAGGATTAGCTACCTAATGATGGGTGAACGTGAAACATACCTTGTACATCTATGCCTCCCTTTAAGTCAAAATCAATAATAGGGTCTTTTAGAAAAGTCCTAGCACCATAACAAGTTGGGAGACCTTCTACATGGCTCTTCTAAGAATTTTTCTACGCTTCGATTTATGAACAAAGTCTCTGGGTAAAGTGGCTCAAACTTTGGCAATTTCACAATCAAACCATTTAGTAATACATTGAATCCTTCTAGAAATTGTAGGTGCATCTCTTCATCTCTATATTTGAACATGTACTTAAAGTTAAATTAAATAAATTTGATTTATTTCTTGCTCTCCACTATGAAGTTGCTTTGGTGCCTAGTGCATCTATTTCACTAGCCTTTCAAAATGTTCTAGCTACTAAAACGAATTCGGGTAACCATCCCATTGGGTTTCGCTATCCATCCTGCACAACTCTCAATCCAGCACTCTCCTCTTGTGATCCACCGTCCCCACCTCACACAAGACCATATTGCACTTTTCACAAGATGACCTCTCACACCACCATAGATTGGCATTCCCTTCATTACCCATGAGTTTCTAAAGACTTGTTTTGTGAGCTAGTGGCCCCTTTGATGGAGATAATCTAAGTGGGAAATCTAGTTGAACCTAATACTAGCATTGTATAGATTAGTCACCATATTCCCCACCCCACTTGTGCACTCACAATAACTAAATTAAGGATCTAGTGGTTATGTTGACTATGGACAATGATAATCAAAATAATTTCATCTTCAATGCCTATGTGAAGGAACTTTCCAATTACTCATCATCCTTTCCCTTACCATATTGGTTTCCTCATGCTCACCCTTACCATACTGGTTGGCTATCTGAAAGGTAATGAGTGCTTATTTGTGTTATGGAAATTCCCCTTCAGCTTTGCTATTGGTAACTATTGTCCTAAACAAATGGAGTGAGATTTCACTCCTCTTAATTGTGTATACTTGTTGCTAGTATTCCCTACCTGTGAGATGCCACTCTCTTAATTGTGCATACTTGTTACTAGTATTCTCTACTAGCATCAACACCTTTCCAAATATGACTCTCACATGAACTCATACACCTTTTGACAATAATAACACCTATCAAATTTATTCCTCTATGCCTTCCATGGTTAATCCCCTCCTGAAAAGTGAGGATACTCACACATATCACTCTTAGTCATCTATTCCTTCCATGGTCGAGCCCCTCTTAAAAGGTGATGTACTAAGCTAGGTTGTCACCCTTCATAAATGCTTACATACTTGTCTCATTCACAAAGTAAACCTAATTAACCTCCTCTATAAAACTCCATGGACCCTCTTCTCATTCAATTCACTAAATATTTTGTTGAATCCCATGATTTTTCCCCTTCATACCATAGTAAATATGATGTCAAGCTAGTCTGTAAAGTGCTCCTTCTGAATACTCAAATTGTTCAAGGGGTAATCTTTCTTCACCCTCTTGTCTTCTGCACTGACCTAGCAACATATGAGCAACTTCATCACCGTTCCACACCAACATATGCAGTTAGAGGTTCAATGAAGTAGTCCTAAAGGAAGATGGAATCCAATGACTCAATGAAGAAAACCCTTTTAAACCAGAGTAAGAGGCTACCATACTAAAATCAAACCTCATTTTGCAAGATAAAAACACTTATGGCCCCATAAAGACATTTTCAGAGAGGAGAAATTTAAAATTCTAAACACAACAATGAATTCTCTTCTACAACAAGTGGTTGCAATTGAGGATGGCATTCCAAGACTAAGAATTGACACTTTACATCATTATATAGAGGTTTATGTGATGTAGAACTCTTTGGAGAGTATTTTTTATTCACAAACACTTTGATATCCCAAATAATTGTAATCCAAACTTGGATGCATTGCATTGGCTAGAGAGAAACTCTTTGGGTCATTTCCAACAAGCACATAATATTTCTCTTACTACTATAGCAAAAGTTTCAAGGCACTAAACTAGTTGGGATTTTATATAGAATTATATCTCCAAGACAACTACAAATTCTAATGGTCACTAGTTGAATCCACCCATGCACGCACAAATTATCATTTTAGTGACTCAGTCCCAACATGGGTATTGTTCTACTTTTGCTCCCATGCTCATACTAGGTTTCCCATCCACATGTTAATGGGAACTACCTTTACATATTCTTTATCTTCTTATTGTGGGTCACTACTAACTTTGGGTGTTATTTAATGTGGTCATATATGTTTTTTCACCTAGAAAATCACACACATGTTGAGATATGACTAACTCTAACAACATCTATGTGCTAGAACAACCAAATAGTATTGTAGAATTTTATTCTTGATCTACCAAAGGAATAATTTTATACATTTAATCCCATCATGCTTCCACTCATCTTGGAGGAGCTATCTAAATCAATAAAAAACATAATTTTGGTGGCGGTGGAAGGCCTATACCATGCACCACCAAATGTTGTGAGGATTTTCCAATGTATTGATGTTGGTAGGACCATTGAGCTACTTGTAAATTATTACCAAGACTACAATCCTCCACCAAATGAAGAAATAACATCCAAAGAAATCATAGTCTTTGGTGATGGTGATTGTGTCCCCACTTTATCTTAATGTCTTACAACAATGAATGAGAAATCCCTTTAGTTCCACCACTCAACTATGTGCGTCTAGACCATGATGTCATCTAGGTTGAATTCAAAGTTGTATCACACCTTTATTAAACTAAGAGGACATTAGGGCCACTATCCACTTAAATCATTAGGGAATGGTACAAAATGTGAGAGAGGTAGAGTGGTGAAAAATGATATTGAAGACCTGGAGA
>JASDQU010240663.1:52619-64110 GCA_032191745.1 Picea mariana
CCCAATTTCTAATTGCTCTTCACCCCCGAGGGCTTTAGGTATATTTATATTAATTGAATTGTAATTGGAATAAAAAATAACATACACAATTCCTATGGGTATCAATACTATAGAATGGGAAACTATTGAGATAGATTCCTAAACATTCATAACAAGAATAATATAGGGGCGATTGAAAATATGTTAGGGGTTAAGTTAAAACTATAAATAGATAAAGAGATGAGGTTATTAACCAAACCCCAGGCCTAAAAAAATACGAGTCTAAGATAAGGATTGTTATTAGGAAATATACTTAAAGAAAAAAGGAGTTGAGAAGAATATCTTAGAAGGATTGCCTCATTGAGATGACAAGATAAAAAGTTATAACATAACAAAATGATGTAACAATGACTTGTCAAACCTTACAATTCAAAAACATGGGTAGCCATATCAATAAGTTTGATGGACGACAATGGAGATTAAATATGCAGATCTTGGTTTTCCACCTATAACAAAAGATAATTTAAAAGGGAAGTTAATGAGTAGTAAGAGTTCCTAAAGTATATATAAAAAATTTAAATTTAACAAGTGTATCGACATTTTAAATCACTCCCATGTCATCAAGAAAAAATATTAGAAAAAAAAAATTGTGAGTTATTTTGGTGATGTTACAAATGGTATCATAGCATGGTTCAAACACTAGGGCCTTATGGACTCACAAAAAATAGAAAATTGTTTCATTATTAGATTATGCAGTCATTGTAGAATTGTTGAAAAGAAGATCTTAACATAAAAATGTGTTCTTCACTTATCATAAATAACAACAGAAAACATGGTTGAAAAAACAAGGAAAACAATGCCAAGTGGACCCAAGATGTATGTAGAATTGAACAACGAACAACCCAAAAGTAATTCATTAGAGTTACTTGAAACCATGAGAAGTATAAAGGCAGAATTGCGGAGTATTAAAGAAGATAATGAAAAATTGTTGAAATCCAGCAAGGAACAATAGGAATTAAATGATATATTATTCAAGAACATGACTAAGATTAAACAGAATAAGAATGTAGGACATACCTCTAGCAACTCTAAGAAGGAAGTATCCAATTATGAATCTCATAAGTGACAGGAAAAACCCAGTATTTAGTAATAAAACAACATCAATGACTAAGGAAAATAACAAGGACAGTTATGAGGAAAACACCTTACAGAACAAACCACATACCAACAAGAAAAGGAAATGGCATAGTAACGAATTAACTAGTGAATTTAAAAAAATCAGACCACTTAGTTTTGATGGTGAGAGGGAAGAAGGAGCAGAAGCTTGGCTCCTAAAGATGGAAAAATATTTCTAGATCTATAATTACTCAGGGAACTTAAGGGATAGATTGGTTGTGTATCAACTGAACGGAGAAGTTGTTATATGGTGGAAGGAGATAAAAATGGTAAATAAAGTTAGGAGCAATGAACTCACTTGGAAACTATTTTAAAGGTACTTCAAACAGAAATATTTAACCGAAAGATATTTTGATGAAAAGGATAATGAATTTCATGACCTTAAACTAGGAAAAATGACCATTGAATATTTTGTTACCAAGTTTGTAAATCCAATGAGATGTGTACCTTACCTTAGAGAAGAGAAAGAAAAGGTATAGTGTTTTATGTGTTAATTTCCTCAAGCATATAAGGATAAAATTGAGTTCCTTAATCCTAAGATGATGGATGAGGTAATAATACACGCTAAATTTTGTTACAACCAGTTTAAACAAAGGTCTAAAAATAGAAAAACATGGCAAGATAAGAACAAAAATAATAAGTTTGATCCTATAAAGAAGAAGTTCAAGTACCCACATGATTCGTCTCACAATGCATCGGTTAAATGAAATAGGTTTAGTGGTCAACAACAAAGTGTATCAGCCTAGAATAGTAATTGATTGACTGATTCAGTGAATAATCCAATCATACCACCATTATAGTGTTGGGGTTGCAAATCACCTCATCTGTACAGATATTTCCCTTTGAATAAGAACATAAAATTGGCAGTGCATAATTTTCAGGAAGCAGTAACAGTTAATGACATGGCATGGTGTAATGACAAGATTAATGAAGCCTGGGAGAATCAACAAGTTGATCATCAATCTTTCATGGTGGAAATTGAAGGTATGATCAACCAAATATCTGTATCTATTTTAATTGACCCTGGTTCAATTTTAAGCTATGTTTACTCTATTATCATTGAAGACTGTAAATTGAATAAAGTAAAACATAGTAAGTCTTAGCTAGTATAGTTAGCCACTGGTACTAAACGAAAGGTAGTTGAGTTGGTCAAAGAATGCATAATAAGTATGGATGGAATCAAAACTAGTGTGGATTTGAATATATTACCTTTGGGATGCTATGATTTACTCATAGGAATGGATTGGCTTGAAAAGCATGTAGTTGTTGTGAACTATAAAAATAAAAGTTTTGATTGTGTATATGAATTTGGGAAAAATAAAACCATTAAGGGAATACCTCTTGCTGTATCGGTAAGGCATATTTCTACTTTGCAGTTGAAACAAAATGAAAGGAAAGGTTGTGAAGTATATTCTATGCATATAAATGAGATTCAAGACAAGACGATTGGCAGTATTCTCACTAACGATCCTATATTGTGTAAATTCAAGGATGTATTCCCAGAAGAAATAAATTTCAGGACTACCTCCTAGGAGGGACATAGATTTTGTGATCGACCTACTATCAGGATGAGCACTAGTATCTAAAGTTTCCTATAGAATTATTCTTCTTGAATTGATTGAATTAAAAAAGTAGTTTCAAGAATTGTTTGATAAACCATACATTAGACCAAGTGTGTCTCCATGGGGAGCACCAATCTTATTCGTGAAAAATAAGAATGGAACTTTTAGGTTGTGCAATGACTATCGAAAACTGCAAAAAATGACAATCATGAATAAGTATCATTTACCCCATATTGATGACTTGTTTGATCAAGTTGGGGAAGCAAAAATATTTTCAAATATAGATATAAGGTGAGGGTACCATTAGGTTAGGATTAAAGATGAAGAAATTCATAAGACTTCTTTTACAAATAGGTATGGACACTACGAATTCGTAGTGGTACCCTTTTTCTAAACAATTGCACTAGCAAGAATTATGTATTTAATGAATAGTGTGTTAAGGAAGTATTTGGATCGATTTATGATTGTATTCATAGATGAAATTATGATATATTCCAAGACAAGGGAAGAGCACGAAGAACATATAAATTTAGTTTTGAAAACCTTAAGGTAACATCAATTGTATGCAAAGTATAGTAAATGTGAATTTTATCACAGTAAGGTGTAGTACTTAAGACATGTGATTTCAAGAGAAAGAATTTATTTTGACCCTAAAAAGGTCAAAGCCATTATATATTGTCTAGTTTCGAAGGATGTTTCAGATATCCAATGTTTTATGGGTATTAAGGGATATTACCGAAGGTTTATTGAAGGGTTTTAAAAATTATCTTACCCAATTACTTCTCTACAGAAAAAGGGAACTAGGTTTAAGTGCACTGAAAAGTGCAAGGAAAGTTTTGAGAAATTAGAACAATTATTAACCACCGCACATATCTTAAAGGTAGCATATCCACACAAGGACTTTGTAGTATGTAGAGATTCCTCAAAGGAATTTCTAGGAGGATTATTAATGTAGGAGGGGTATGTGATTGTGTATGAGTCAAGGAAACTGAAACCCTATGAGAAAATGTATGAAACTCGTGATTTAGAACTGATTGTTATAATTCATTCCTTGAGGATGTAGCGACACTATCTTCTAAGTAGGAAATGTTTACTGAAGATTGATAATATCAGCCTTAAATATTTCTTTGAACAGGCCCAACCTAAATGCCAGGAAAGCAATATCCCTAGACTTTTTAAGTGAGTATGATTTTGAAATTATACATATAAAGGGGAAGGAAAATAAGGTGGTGGGTTCACTTAGTAGGAATTTAAATGCAATTTTGAGTAGTAGTATACAATCAGATTTAAAACAAAAAAATGTGGTAGCAATAGAGAAATATGAAAAGTACAAGGAAATTCTTGCAAAGTGTCAAACCAATCAGCTAAAGAATAGTGAAGCAAAGTTTAGTTGCAGCAAAGATAATTTAATATTATATAAGAACAAAATTTATGTACCAAATGATGCATATTTGAAAATTTTGATATTAAAAGAGGTACACCAAAAACCATATTTAGGACATATTGATTATCAAAAGACAATAACACTTTTAAATAAAGAATGTTTTTGGCCTAAAATGAAGAGAAAGGTAGTTTAATACCTTGTTCGGTGTCCAAAGTTTCAGTAGGTTAAGGCTGAGGACCAACACACAGCTAGATTATTATAACCTATACCCATTCTTGAGTGTAAATGGGAAGTGATTAGTATGGATTTCATCAACAAATTACCTATAACTAAGAAGCATAATGATTATATTATGGTTGTGATTGACAAACTTACAAAAGAAACACACTTTATTCTGGTAAAATATACTTACAAGGCTATAAATATTGTAGATATTTTTATGAAGGAAATTTTTAGGACGCACGGTTTACATAAAAAAAATCATTTCTGACAGAGATACAAAATTTACTT
This sequence comes from Picea mariana, assembly GCA_032191745.1. Lineage (NCBI taxonomy): Eukaryota > Viridiplantae > Streptophyta > Pinopsida > Pinales > Pinaceae > Picea > Picea mariana. The sequence continues at coordinate 57,231 of JASDQU010240663.1, forward strand.
CCAATTTTTGGAAGAATTTGTTCAACAGAATGGATACACAATTAAATTTTAGCACCGCTTACCATCCTCACACTGACAGTCAGACCAAAAGGACTAACTGTATCATTGAGGATATATTGTGAATGTATGTTATAGATTTTCCAAAAAAATGGGAATATTATCTTCATCTAGTTGAATTCTCATACAACTATGGGTATCATTCATCTCTAAATATGAGTCCTTTTGAATTAATATATGGCAGGATATGTAGAAAACTGGTGAGTTGGGATAACCCCATGGAAAGGATCATTTTAGGGCCCGACATATTAAAATAAATGGAAACAATAGTGCAAAAAGAATAAAAGAATTTGAAAAGTGCATAGGATAGGCAGAAAAGTTATGCGGATTTAAAAAGAACACATAGAGTTTAATTTTGGGGACCATATATACATAAATTTAAAACCTAGAAATAGTTCATTCAAACTTGGAAAGAGCTCGAAGTTATCACTACATTATTGTGGACCTTTTGAAGTGTTGGCTAAAGTAGGACCAGTAGCCTACGAACTTGCACTACCAGTCCACCTGAAAGTACATAATGTGGTTCATGTTTCATTATTAAATAAATATGTGTCTGATATAACTCATGTTGTAAATTGGAATGTGATCCAGGTGGAACCAAAAGGAAAGTTCCAGGTGGAACCACTACGCATACTCGATAGGAAGGAAACTTTATTGTGGAACAAATTCATCACTCAACTTAAGTGTAGTTGAGGCACTTTAGTCCCAAGGAGGCGACTTGGGAAATGGAAGAGGTTATGAGTATAAATTACCCATTTATGTTCAAATATGAGATGCTTAGTCAGAACACTAAGGACTATGTTTAATTCAAGGGGGGGAATATATAACATCCCTCCAATTTAAATATAATATTTGAATAATTTTGAACAATGGTAGTTGATGAATTTCTATGATTGTGGTCAGCTACAAGATAAAAAAATTGACAAAAATTTGATGATGAAAAACATTTTTGTAAATATCATTTCAACTTTATTTTTAAAAAAATTACTTGAGACAAATTGATGAGAAACCCGAGCTCAGGCTAACTTAAAAAAAAAACAAAGACCTAGGAATTATATTCTATTCTATTTTAGTCTTCTTCTTGGAGACAAGGGGAAAGACAAGTATGGTGTAGGCATGAAATTGTTGAGTACTTGTGGAAGGTTTGGAACTGGATGGTTCTAAGAAAGAATCAAGTTCTGGAAATTACTTGAAACGATTATTGATATTTTCAATTTCCTATAGAATAAAGAATTTGGCTCAGGGGTGAAAGGAGTATGTGGTTTCTATGGTCTATGGTTGGGAGGATCTCGACTCTCTCCTCAGTTTTCCCCTAGTAAACATTTGTTTCAGATATGTATCTTTATCTAGTTTTCTTTTCATTTTCCTTCTAATAGATTTCTAGTTATAGTGGTGAAATTTACTGTAGGAATTGTACAGATAACATTTTATTATCCTTTGTTTTATATATAATAGATCGTTAATGGAATTGATTATAGCCATGCAAATGAAAAAAATATTCTTTCATATTAAAGGCAGTATCAGACCATATATTTTATTTAATTATCATATCATAACATTAATAATCTGTTTATTAACAGTTAAGGAGTTTATTATGCATAGGAGAAAATAGTTTGTATATAATATGTAGGAAAATCAATGATATTATTTTATTTGAAATAGTGATAATATTTATGTTAATATTTACAAGTAAAGAAAATTCATTTATGAAAATGCAAATCAATACTAAAGTATTAACAGTACTGACAGAGTATGACTCTGTTCATATAATAAATTTATTGTTGGAACGGACCATATATATAGGTAAACTCCTTCAATATAATATGTATAGAATACTATCAGTATAATCCAAAATATAAAAGAGGAACAAATCCCAAAATATCATTATGTAAATAAAAAAAACCTAACAGAGAAATATTTCTCTAGTTGATAAACTCAACACCATTATTTGAACAAGATTATATATATAACTGATATAAATCCAAATACAGGGAAGAGATTCATACTAACCCTCTTCATAAACCAGTGTAAATTTATTAAAAATAGTAAACTATAATATGTTAAAATGATGAAGTCGTGGAAGCTTAAGTCAGCGACCTTGTTGAGGTGGAGATGACAAGAATGAAAGCCATAAAGAATAGATACCATTGTAAAATATTTTAAGAACAAAAATCGACCGACAGGGATAGAAAACCTCGGTCGTTCAAGGACTGTGTAAATTCATGCATAAACATGTAGGCATACAATCACAGTGTAAACATAAGAAGTGGTGGCTTTGTATGAGCTTACCCTAGGCAATGCACCATGATTAAAATACAAGAAAAAAATGCATCAGTACCTCAGTAGGTATGTTTCCCCATCTGAGTTTTCAACTCAATTCAGGGAAAACAATTTCTCCCTCGATAACATTTGTGTATGGGATTGGCATAAGAATGAGATCAAGCCAAAGCTTTGCATTCAACACGAAAAGAAATAACGTTATATACCTTGAAATAAGATTCAAATACATATAGGGTTTTGTAAGTACGTCGAGGCGTTTAAGAATTGTTACATGGTGGGTGGATAGCAAACCCTTTCTAAGGGCTCGGCCTATCTTTGGCGTAATAAATAAAAACTCCTATAAAATATTACCAGAATAAGAATATTTCAAAACTATCGTAACTGTGAGATATATTAATAGATGAACTGCAAGATTGAAAGGGTTATGAAAATTCTTAGATGAGCTGCAATTTTTTGGCATTGTCGAAACATTTCGTAACTCCTGTGTATGGGAGAGAGACCTCAAAACTGAGAGAAGTCGTTCTCTGCATCGTTAGCACAGATGTATGGGGTTAATAAAATAAGAAGACGATGGCTTGGAATTACACAATGGAATTAGTAAAGGGTTGACTCCCTCAATGAAATAAATAGTGAGATTACCTGTGTGCCACTATGGGAAGGATGATATTCCATTAATACTCCATGGAAATTTGTGTGCCACTATGTTTTGTTAACAACTAGAATGGATACGTTTCGTAATAACCCATTTTTCCTATGGTTTCCAACTTAAGTGACGAGAGTGAAGTCGTATTTAATTGATTCGTTGTTTTGTAATGTAATTTAGGTTATGTATATTTATATTAATTGAATTGTAATTGGAATCAACAAGAACATATACAATTCCTATGGGTATCAATACTAGAGAATGGGAAAATATTGAGATAGATTCGTAAACATTCATAACAAGAATAAGATAGGGGGATTGCAAATATGCTAGGGTTGAAGTTAAAACTATAAATATATAAATATATTAGGTTATTAATTAGACTCCGAACCTCAAAAATAAGGGTCTAAGATAAGGATCGTTATTAATAAATATACTTAAAGGAAAAAGGAGATGAGAAGAATATATTAGAAGGATTGATTCATTGAGATAATAACATAAAATTTAGAACATAACAAAATGATGTAACAATGATCTATTGAACCTTACCCTTCAAGAAGAGAGGCGGCCATATCAATAAGTTTGATGGATGAGATCAACAATTGAATATGCAGATCTTGGTTTTCCACTTGTAACAAAAGATAATTTAAAAGGGAAGTTAATGAGTAGTAAGAGTTCGTAATGTATATATAATAAATTTAACAAGTGTATCGGTATTTTAAATCTCTCCCATGTCATAAATAAAAAAATATTAGAAAAAAAAATTGTGAGTGTTTTGGTAATGTTAAAATTCCCCTCACATGTGGAATTACCATTTCAAAGCCTATAAGGATTCAATAAAACTATTCCTTAAACAAATCCACCTACGAATAAATGCTAAGTTTTTCATTATCGAACATTGAAAATATGCAAACTATATTAAAGTAATTATTTATCCAAACAATAACATGCTCAATAATCAAACTCTAAGACCAAAAGAGAGAAATTATAATTAAATCAAATTCTCTTCTTATAAATAAACTACACTTATCCTCAAGAACCTAAGTTTCATTGTAGTCTACACTTTCATTTATTTTGGATACTCAACCGAAAAAATAAAATGCATTAGTAGGATTTGGGATGTCATGGATTAGTTTAGGAGAAACTGGATCAAATGTAGAAAAATATGCAGGTATGGTTGTAGTGGTTGTAGTTGAAGAGATGTTTTTTTATGATTTTAAGATTACTACATAATATAAATAAGCATTGTCTAGCACAATTTAAGGAAAAAGAATTATTGGAGAATGTACACTAGGGTGTGGGGGTTGTCAAAGAACTCATGAGTGAGGGAGATAGATAAACATGATATATGGAGATAGGGAGAAATGGAAATCAAGGAAAAGGAAAGAAGGAGTAGAATTATGGGTGCTTGAGGGAGAAGTGGAAATATTCTCATTCAATTAGAGTAGATATATTCTATGGGAAGTCATGTTTTACTCAGCAACTAATTTTAGTAACAAAATTTCATATAGGTAAAAGAATGATAATGTGGAGAAAAATAAGTTTGATGTAGCAACATAGGAGGATTGATTAGGTTCGGGGAAGTGGTACCCAAAACTATATATATATATATATATATATGGATTTTTAGCTTCCACATTATCATTATTTGTCTAATGTGGTAATTTGATCAATATTAATTTAGAATTTAAGGAATAACTAGAGAGGCTTGCTTGTTGTAATGGAATTTGTGGTTAAGGTGAAATACATCAATGATGAGAAATTGTGGAGGAGATCAAAATGAAAAAAAATAGGATGATAGAGGTAGGTGGTTATGAGTGCTATGAGTGAAAATGAATTTGTGATGATATAGGAAAAGTGATATCCTTTCTAGATACATAGGGTGTTGAAGATGTTGATAAAGAGATACCTAGGTGGAAGGGTGGGAGAGAAAGCTTGGAGTGACTAATTTGATAACAAATGATATGTCATTGTAACATCCTGCTCTTGCGCACACCTGATTGGACATATTCTTTGAGGAAACTTGCATGCAAGTGATCTCGTTCATGATATGATTGATTGTTTTGCTTATGGATTATTATGATCTTGTGGATATGATGATATGTTATTTGATTATATTTGTATCGACAGGTGCTATTGACTGGTTTCTCCTGAGTATGCAGGACTCTGGACAGATTGAGGATGTTGATAGCATCAATGGACCTCCTTGGAATCGATATGGAGTGAGGGAATGGACTGTTTATGGTTTGAGTACTTTTGTTATTGTATATGTGACATATGATGGGTATATTATGATGTTGATTATGGATCACTGACATATTTTATTGATGGATGCAGGTTGATGATTGCTTGCTAATCAAATTCACATTTGGAGTAAAGAGGTCATGCATGAAAACCATATATGTTGAGGGAGAGGTGTCGTAGCATCTCTGCCACAACCTACTAGCACTCTTGTCGTGGCTCGAACTATAGGTTAAAGATTACCTAGTTTGATAGATCCAAGATGTCGTGAGGGAAGACTAAGACAGTCACTCACAAAGATTCTAAGGGGCGTGCAATAATGCAAGGTCCTTATTCCTTAGGGGCCCTTAGTCTCCTACAAGGCATCTCAAGACAAACCTTCTCATGCCATCGAATCCTATTTATACTAAATATATTTACCACAAGAAGGATCTAGAGGAAGATCTTCTAGAAGCGGAAGCTTCTATTAGGTCTTCTTACATTTGACTTATTATTCCTTATTACTAGACCTTATTAATATTGTCTTTTATTACATGGAAAATATATTATTCTACCTACATGAGGGGTTAAGAAGGTTAGGTCCCTAACATTCCCTCCCCTTTGAAAACAGTCTTGTCCTCAAGGCTTGAGATGAAGAAATTATTGCAAAATGGTAGTTGGCTCCCAGGTGGTATCTATTGGAGTGGTATCTTTCCATTGTACTAACACTTCCTTGATGGTGCAATGACAGAGATAGTGCTCACACTAGTCCAATACTTGTTTTGGATACAACCATATGGATCCTTATTCATCCAACTCCAGGAGGCTAGTTTGAGTTTGGAACTTAGCTCCAATCACCTTCTTTAAGCATGAGACATGAAAAATAGGATGGAGCTTAGAATTACTTGGTAATGCTAACTGGTAGGCAACCAGTCCCACATGCATGAGAACTATAGAAGGACCATAAAATTTAGGCACAAGTTTATGAAAATGTACAGCCTTGAGTGAAGTCTTATTATAAGGTTGTAGTTGAAGAAACACACGGTCCCCTTCAACAAATTGATGTTCGGAATGATATTGATCCGCTTGTTGCTTCATGTGATTATGAGCCATTACCAAATTCTCTTTGAGGGAACATAGAATATCCTCTCAAACTATAAGAGTTTGGTCAACCGCCTGAACCTTTGAGACATGGGGCATGTATGAGAGAATTAAAGGTGGATTTTTTCCATATACTGCTTCAAAAGGAGTCATGCGAGTAGTTGTATGGTAAGATGTTTTGAACCACCAATCATCTACTGGTAACCATTGAGACCACTAATTTTTCCTCTCAGATGAAAAACGCCTCAAATAGTTTTCCCAACACTTTTTGACAACTTCAGTTTGTCCATCAATATTAGGATGATAAGTTGTGCTGAGATGCAATCGGGTTCCCTATATCCTGAGCAATTCTTTCCAAAAATTGTTGGGGAAAGTGGGATCTTTTTCATAAACAATAGAATGAGACATGGCATGAAGATTGAAGATATGATCCATGAAACGTTGAGCCTCAATGGAGGTGGTAAATGGGTGTTGAAGAGCACAAAAATGAGCATACTTGGAAATATGATCAACTACCACCATGGTGACTAACTTATTTCCCTATTTAGGTAATCCAACAATGAAATCCATAGAGATATT
>JASDQU010240663.1:66647-87138 GCA_032191745.1 Picea mariana
AGGGAGAAGTGGAAATATTCTCATTCAATTAGAGTAGATATATTCTATGGGAAGTCATGTTTTACTCAGCAACTAATTTTAGTAACAAAATTTCATATAGGTAAAAGAATGATAATGTGGAGAAAAATAAGTTTGATGTAGCAACATAGGAGGATTGATTAGGTTCGGGGAAGTGATACCCAAAATTATATATATATATATGGATTTTTAGCATCATGCTCTTGCACACACCTGATTGGACTTATTCTTTGAGGAAACTTGCATGCAAGTGATACGGTTCATGATACGATTGATTGTTTCGCTTATGGATTATTATGATCTTGTGGATATGATGATATGTTATTTGATTATATTTGTATCGGCAGGTGCTATTGATTGGTTTCTCTTGAGTGTGCAGGACTCTGGACAGATTGAGGATGTTGATAGCATCGATGGACCTCCTTGGACTCCAGATGGAGTCAGGGAATGGACTATTTATGGTTTGAGTATTTTTGTTATTGCATATGTGACATATGATGGGTATATTATGATGTTGATTATGGATCACTGACATATTTTATTGATGGATGCAGGTTGATGATTGCTTGCTAATCAAATTCACATTTGGAGTAAAGGGGTCATGCATGAAAACCAGATATGTTGAGGGAGAGGTGTCGTAGCATCCCTGCCACAGCCTACTAGCACTCTTTTTGTGGCTCGAACTGTAGGTTAAAGATTACCTAGTTCGAGAGATCCAGGATGTCGTGAGGGAAGACTAAGACAGTCACTCACGAAGATTCTAAGGGGCGTGCAATAAGGAAAGCTCCTTATTCCTTAGGGGCCCTTAGTCTCCTACAAGGCATCTCAAGAAAAACCTTCTCATGCCATCGAATCCTATTTATACTAAATCTATTTACTACAAGAAGGATCTAGAGGAAGATCTTCTAGAAGCAGAAGCTTCTATTAGGTCTTCTTACATTTGACTTATTCTTCCTTATTACTAGACCTTATTAATATTGTCTTTTATTACATGGAAAATATATTATTCTACCTACATGAGGGGTTAAGAAGGTTAGGTCCCTAACATTCCCTCCCCTTTGAAAACAGTCTTGTCCTCAAGGCTTGAGATGCAAAAATTATTGCAAAATGGTAGTTGGCTCCCAGGTGGTATCTGGTGGAGTGGTATCTTTCCATTGTACTAGCACTTCCTTGATGGTGTAATGACAGAGATAGTGCTCACACTGGTCCAATACTTGTTTTGGATACAACCATATGGATCCTTATTCATCCAACTCCGGGAGGCTAGTTTGAGTTTGGAACTTAGTTCCAATCACCTTCTTTAAGCATGAGATGTGAAAAATAGGATGGAGCTTAGAATTACTTGGCAATGCTAACTGGTAGGCAACCAGTCCCACATGCGTGAGAACTGTAGAAGGACCATAAAATTTAGGCACAAGTTTATGAAAATGTTCAGCCTTGAGTGAAGTCTTATTATAAGGTTGTAGTTGAAGAAACACACGGTCCCCTTCAACAAATTGATGTTCGGAATGATATTGATCCGCTTGTTGCTTCATGTGATTCTGAGCCATTACCAAATTCTCTTTGAGGGAACATAGAATATCCTCTTGAACTATAAGAGTTTGGTCAACCGCCTGAACCTTTGAGACATGGGGCATGTATGAGAGAATTAAAGGTGGAATTTTTCCATATACTGCTTCAAAAGGAGTCATGCGAGTAGTTGTATGGTAAGATGTTTTGAACCACCAGTCAGCTACTGGTAACCATTGAGACCACTAATTTTTCCTCTCAGATAAAAAACACCTCAAACAGTTCTCCCAACACTTTTTGACAACTTCAGTTTGTCCATCAATATTAGGATGATAAGTTGTGCTGAGATGCAATCGGGTTCCCTATATCCTAAGAAATTCTTTCCAAAAATTGTTGGGGAAAGTGGGATCTTTTTCATAAACAATAGAATGAGGCATGGCATGAAGCTTGAAGATATGATCCATGAAACGTTGAGCCACAATGGAGGTGGTAAATGGGTTTTGAAGAGCACAGAAATGAGCATACTTGGAAATATGATCAACTACCACCATGGTGACTAACTTATTTCCCTATTTAGGTAATCCAACAATGAAATCCATAGAGATATTACTCCAAATAGCAGGTGAAATTGGAAGTGGTTATAGTGTGTTAGGGGATTTGACTATTTCTCCCTTGTTGCATTGGTATACATCACATTCCACCACAAAATTGAAAATGTCATGTTTCATATCATCCCAGAAAAAAGAACGTTTGACCCTATCATAGGTTTTGGTCAACCCTAAGTGCCTAGCTATGGGTGTAGCATGAAGCTTAGAAAGAATCATGGATTTAAGTTGTGATTGTTTACTTAAATACAGACAACCTGTGTAGTGAACCTCATCATTATGCCTAGATTACCTTGGAGAAACTAGATAATTGGCTTGCAATTGTTGGATCAGATGAGAAATTTTGGGATCTTGCAACAATTCCTGATGAACATCTTGGAGCCAATATAGTACAATGAAGGAGAGGGAAAAAAGGGACCCTTCATCTTCATTTTTCATGAAAGAGCGTCAAAAACCACATTGTCTTTGCATTTATTGTAAATAATCTCATAATCATATCAAAATAGCTTAGTCACCCATTTGTGTTGCCTCGGGGATGAAATATCTTGCTCCATAAAATACTTGAGGCTCTGATGATTGGTCTTAATTTGGAAGAGTTTCCCCAATAGATAAGGGTGCCAGATATCCATTGCATGCAAAATAGACAACATTTCCTTTTAATAGATTTATTGGCCCAAATGTCGCTCTGACATTTGTTTGTTGGTAAAGGCCAAAGACCAACCATATTTCATAAGGACTTCTCCAATTCCTCTGTCGGAAGCATCACACTCGAGGACAAAGGTGTTTTTGAAGTCAGTAAGGGCGAGGACATGAGTAGTGCACAAAGCCTCCTTCAAGGCTTGAAATGAATTATCATATGTTGGATTCCTAGTGAAAGAATTCTTTTTAAGGATAGGAGTGAGAAGCATTGCAATCTTTCCATAATTCTTAACAAACTTGTGATAATATCCTGTTAAACCTAAAAAACCATGCAATCTTTTGAGAGTATTAGGGTGAGGCCAATAATGCATATCTTCAATCTTCTTAGGATCCACCCTGACACCCTCCTTGCCAACAGTATGACCCAAGTACTCAACTTTCCAGGCTCCAAAAGAACATTTAGATTGTTTGAGGAAACTTTGGTGCTGAGAAAGTAGATGAAGAACTCAATACACATGAGCAACATGGGTTGTCCAGGTTTTACTATAGATGAGAATATCATCAAAGAAAACTAAGACAAAATGATGGAGAAAAGGATGGAAGATATGATTCATGAGGATTTGGAAAGTGGAGGGAGAATTACAAAAGCCAAAGGACATTACCAAGAACTCATAGTAGCCCTCATGAGATTGAAATACAGTCTTAGGAATGTGTGCCTCTTTCATACATATCTAGTGGTATCCAGAATGAAGATCAAACTTCTTAAAGAATTGGGCACCACTTAGTTCATCCAAGAGATCATCAATGACAAGAATGTGAAATTTTTCTTTGATGGTGAGTTTGTTGAGGGCACAAAAGTCTAGACACATGCACCAAAATCCTTATTTCTTAAGTAACATGACCACAAGATAAGAATAAGGGATAGTATTACGATGAATAATTTCTACGATCAGAAATTCTTGAACAATTTTCCCATTTTCATTTTTCTAGGCAAAGGGAGGATGATAGGGATGAACATTGGGAGGAAGGATACCAGGGACAAGGGGAATGAAATGATCATGAACACCATGGGAAGGATGAATTCCCTAGGGAGTGGAAAAAATATCTTGATGTTTAGAGAGGATGGATTTGAGGTCACGATGCACAGAGGGTGTCTCAGTGGCTTGAATGGAATGGATTTGTAAAATAATGTTGGAATCCCATTTTTTTAGGATAGTTTCCATGAAATGGGAACTAATGATCTTAGGGGAACCTTTTGTGATTCCCTAGAACCGATATTGTTGTCCCTTTTGGTTGAATTTCATGGTTAATTCCTTAAAATCCATGAGATTTGGGCCCATAGTACTTAACCATTTATCACCCAAAACAATGTCACAACCACCCATGTCAATAGAAAACATATGAGATTTCATGTGGTACTGACCAATTTGGAGACAAAAATTTTCACAATGCCCCTCACATTTCATGGACTCGCCATTGGAAATCATGATTTGAAAGTTGTTGATTGCTTGGACATAGAAATTACTTTCTTGGGCAATGTGGCAATGAAAATACTTACGGGTGCTACCACTATCAACAAGGATGATGACCTTTTGATTATTAATGTAACCAATTAGCTTGATGGTTTGGGGAGAAGAGAATTCGGTGAGAGAATTCATGGAAATGACTAGTTCAACTTCTGAGGGGTCTGAGGGTGGATTCAGGTTGTTGGCGTTAGGTGACTGGGCCACAAGGGGAGCCTTGACCTCTTCTTTAGAAACATCCTCAGATATTTCCATAAAAATATTTTGTTCCTTACACTTGTTCCGAGGAAAATATTTTTCATCACAGTTATAACAAAGGAATTTGAGTTGGCATTCATCCATTTCTTCCTAGGTCAATTTTTGTATCTTTAGTGGAGTTAAAGGAGGAGTGGAAGTGACTGGTTTAGGGTGAGGAATAAAGGAGGCTTTTCTGTTTTGAGAAGAGACAACCTATTTTATTTCCTTATCTCTTTGAGTAGCTTCTACCCAACTCTAGTGGTGAGCCATGAGGATGTTGGAATAGATCTCATCCTTGAGGCCATTGATAATTTTTCTCAAAAAAAGCATCAGACATTCCCTTTGTGCAGAAACCCAATCACTCGAAATAAGCTATAAATTCTTCCATGGTGTGAGATCATTTCTATTTTTTCAAATGGACTAAATGGTGGGTTTTGTTAGCTCCCAAAATGAATCAGTCACTATGGTTTCATTTTGTGGTTGATAGCATGGTTATTTGTAGTTTTCTCCATTTTGTTTTAATTTCCTCTGGTGTCAAAACTTAGGTTTTAAATTCATATCTTAGAAATAAGTTGATACATAAAGGTATTTTCTATAAAATTCATGAAAAGACTTTCAACAGCTAACGCATGTTGCAAGGTTGATGACTAGTTGGTGAAAACGACGATTTTCAACAGCTAAGGAGTACTTTCCAGTAGACCATTAGCTGGTGAAAGTGCGGAACACGTGTGTTTCCTCCATGTTTTCAGAAATCAAAAGATGACATGCTCAACACATGTCACATAATCATTATAAGGCACTGGTGAAACCGAATAATGATGATGATTCTATTACGCACGTCTAAATCGGATATCATAGCGGATCGTGTTCGTGAATGCATGCTTCATGAGATAATGGTGTTGGAGATGACGAATTCAAATTCATCATCACAGGTAAAGGAGCGGTACTACTCAACTAGCGACATCAAATCGACACTTCATATTCCCAACATGCATTATCCACAGGCATATGTTATGGTTTCATATTTGAAAGACAACGCCGAGAGTTTTCACCAGCACCAAACTGTGGCTCAAACAACAAATTACAATGACATTGTTTGCAAAATTGTTTGGGGTTCGAGTTACAGATGGCAAGGAAACGAAGTGGTTCATTGTTAAGGAAAGAATTAAACAGTCTATCCTTTTTACAAGCACATCCAGAAGTGCAAAAGTGCTTCTCAGACACAGGCTGCATGAGTTATGTTGAAAAGTTACAGAATGGTTGCCACCAAACAACAGCTGAAGCGTTTGCTAAATCGTATGATGGAAACAAAGCCTGTGTGGGTTCTTTAGAAATCATAGTTGATGAAGCTGCCATTGCTACAGCAACCAGCTTACCTAGATCATGCCAGAGCTGGTTCAAGACAACAACAACCAAGAATCTCAATTTCAAAGAATATCTTAAGGAAGAATTCATAAATGTCACATGGAATAAAATCATGCCAGTTTCTCATTTGGAGGATGAATGGCAGGACCTACTCAAAGGCATTCAACTCTATATAACCTCAGAAGGAAAGTATGACAAGATGATGCTATACCATTTCAAGCTCTTAGATCATTTCACAGGGAAAAATCTCCTAAATTTACCTTTCTTCTTTCATAAAATCCTAACTAAAGTATGTAAAAAGATTAGGGCTGAACCTCTAAGTATGAAAAACACTCTTTGTCATTTCGGCCTGATCAAATTGATAATTCTAGAGGAACTAAGACAAAGAGGAAGGACTTGGCAACAATTTCTTTTTTGGGAAGGCTTTGAAACCCAAACTCATCCCATGAATGAGCAGAAGAGAACTGGAAAAAGGCAATTAACTCCTTAGAGCAACTCAAGGAAGAGGAGAACTCTTCCAGGACCACCAGAAGATAGGATTTCTGGCATAAAGTCTCACAGGTCAAAGAAAAAATTAGATTTTGAAACCACTTCAAAGAAGCCTACAGAAAAGAAGACAAATATTCTAAATCTACCATACACAGACTCAGAAACAGAGCCAGAGAAAGAAGATGAAAGTCTAACCATTAAAACCCTTGAACACTCCATGGAATTTGCACAGGATTGTGAGACTTTTACTCCCACTGATGAAGGTGAAACATCAAAGAGAAAAAAATCAAAGAAATCACAAAAAATTAAGCAACTAAAAGAAGTGATTTCTCAACAGGAAGTTTTAGAAAGAGTAATCAAGGCGAGATACAAAACTCTGTCTGACAATTTCGCAGAGACAAATGCAGCATTTGAGAATTTGGCTCGTGAAAGTGTCAAAGACAAAAAGAGAAAGAAGAAAATCACCAAAGATTATAACAGTTTATGGTGGTTAGCAAAACGCCTTAAGAGGAAGATTAGAAAATTGAAGCAGAAGCAGAAGTCGCACCTAGATCTACAAGTGTTAGCCCAGGTTGTTGTGAATATGCAAGGAGATAAAGCAGAGACACACTAAGTTTTTGATAAAACAACAGTTTTGGAGGTGAAAGTTTCTTTTTGGCCAAGACAGAGCTTTCACCAGCGCAAAGGGTAAATTTACAACCAGTTAGCTGGTGAAAGGCAGAGCTTTCACCAGCTAACCAGCGAATCATAAGGTGAATTAGCTGGTGAAAGAACAAAAAGAATTTTTGAAAGCTAAAGATGGAGCAGGGTGATTTTCAAAGTATTTAAAGAAGTTCAAGAGCATTAAAGGATTAACCACTTAATCAAAAAATACTCAGCATCAGAGATTCGTGGATATTTTGAAAACCAAATGTTAAATCGGTCTCCTAAAAATTCGACTATGATTAATTGAAGAAATCCAGTTACAGAAGACAGGTGCCTTTACCTTTCCATGACACAACAGAGTCCGGAAGAAGATGAAGTACAGATGTCAAATATTGATATAGAAGACAGTTGGAGTTCTAGCAACTAGTCTTTGATAATTGATTGCCTTAGTTAGTTTTATTTTCTATTTTTAGATACAGATCCAAGTTTTCGGGATCTTAAAAACCGATTGTAAAAGGCTATAAATTCCTATCTTTTCTAAGAGACAAGGGGTCAATCCAGGATACTTTTTGGCTATGTACTTTGACTCTTTTATGTTATATGAATCACAGTCCTCTTGTGTTACCAATGTCAGTATTGTTCATATGTTCACCACTCTATAATTTGATTCAGTTCAGCTTAGCTATTGAGAAATTTCATCTTCTTGTGTAGCTCATGAATGTGAATTAAATTATTCTCTGCTATTTTGTATGACCCTACATGTTTGTGTACCTGGTTATCTTGAATAGTATTCTTCACACCTTATTTCATTACTGGAACTGATATTTGGTCTCTAAAAGCACTGGTTTATTTAGATGCATAATAATTTGTCCTTTTATGAAACCTTCTTAGTTATCCCATTGTTCCAAACACTTTGATTATTCATAATTTCTTAAGTTACCAAGCATCCTTAGTCTACAACCCTAAGGAGTTTCTTGGAGTGATAACAAATTGGCGCCACTGCCGGGGAATCGAAATTTAAGTTCTTCTTTTCTGGGATATGACACAGAACTGATCTTTGATGATAGACAAAGATTAGATGTGTTATTGGTTGTAATTATCTATCTAGCGACTCCACAAGTTCATCCTGTCTCCTAAGAGGATCAGTACTAGGGCGAATCCTCAAGAATCACCTATCACACCAGTTCCCAATCTAGAACTAATTCTCAAGAAAGGAAAGACAATTCAGGGTCAAGCCTCAAAATCAGATACAGAGGGTAATCCTCTTTTTAGTTCTGGAAAATCTACTACAAAAAAATTTGAATTGTTTTCAAAGAGTACTGATGAAAAAATAGCTGTAAATACTGTAGAAGAACAAACTCCTTTTTATCAACAAGAAAATAGGAATGATGATAAATTGACAGATTCAAATTTGATTGAAAAAGCATCCAAGACTTTAGAAAGAAATCATAGTTCTTCTTCTCTTGAGTCTTTTCATTCACAGCAAAAAGAAGATCATTTAAACATTTATACTAGCCTCCTTGTTGTTGAACATCTTCTCCAAGAGCTATCTGCTAAAGGTGAAGAAAACTTAGCTAGACAGCTTGCAAATTTTTATAGAGCCTCATATCAGACCTCTTTCCCATTAGAAGAGTCACCTCCTTCACATTCCCCCAGTGTTGAAGACTCGAAAAAGAAATTATCACATTTCTCACCCCTGATCATTATGGCTGCACCACCTCCTTTGACTAAGATGCAACAAATCCTAGCTGCTAGGTATGCACCACTTATATTTCCAAACCCAGTATCAGCCATGCCGACAGGAGACTATCAGAAGTATATGCCCAAATTCACAGGTGAAGACGATGTGTCTACTAAAGAACATATTGAGGCTTTCTATAGTTATGCTGAAAACCTTAATATTGAAGAGGAAGATGTTTGGACACGAGTTTTTGTCCAAATCTTATATGGCCATGCTAGGAAATGGTTCAAAGAACTCCCTGTTGGTTCCATAGCTGGAATCAAGCAATTGGATGATACCTTCTTGAAACATTGGGGTGATAGAAGAGATTTTGTATACTATATCACATAATTTGGAAATCTAAGGAAACAAAATGGCGATTCAGTCTCTTATTTCACTAAAAGGTTTAACCGAATGTACAGTAAAATACCAACAGAGATAAAACCTTCAGATGCTTCTGCCAAAATCACATATTCTGATGCTTTTGACTCAGATTTTTATTTATTGTTGAGAGAAAGAAGGTCACCCACACTATCTCTTATGCAATATGTTTCCCTTGAGGTGGAATCAAATATTTTAGCCTCTCAAAAGCTAAAGGGAAATTCTGATAGGAGAAGGCCAAGGAATGAAGCTTCTTCTTCATCAAGTCCTGACCCAAAGTTAGATAAAATGGCTAAGATGATAGATTCTCTAACCTCTGAGATATCTAAGCTCAAGATTGAAAATAAGTAGCCTGTGAAGGGAAGAGGCACTTATGATTATGCAGGTAGGAACCCAAATCAAAATCCTAACAACTTCAGAAGAAATAATTAGCTAACATAGATTTTGCAAAGAGAAAAGAATCCTATTGAAGATCAGAGAATAAAGGCCCCTCTTCAGAATGTTTTGATGGATGAATATGAAGGTGATTATCAAGAATATGGAGAATATAATATTCATTGTGTTGGAGAAGAGACAGGGAAATCTTATCTGACACAACATGACTATGAAGAAGCATTGATGACTGAACAGACAGAGGATAATTCTGTTGATGATGGCATTTTTACGACGGAAGATAAGAATAGATATAATCTCTGATCTAATTCTGATACTACCCAACAAAACACACCAGCCTCTCCTGAAAACAACACATCCCCTATTAAGCGAAAAGATCAGACATCAAAGAATCAGCAAACAGATCCCTCAAAAGCAAAAGCATCAGCTCCTCCAAAGAAGACTGTTGCCCCTGTCAAGCAACAAATTCTGAAAATTCAAGCCCCTGTTGAACAACAAATCATTCAGAAAGCTCCTTTAAATGAGGTAAAAGTCTCTGATAAAGTCCCATATGCTTTCAATTTTGAGGCTGAAATACAGAAAATTAAAATTCCCATTCCTCTGGTTGAGTTAATTAAAAATGAAATATTCAAAAAGGATATCCTTAAAACTCTGGATCCCAAATCTATATCCCCTCCTAATATTATCAACATATATGATGAAAAGCCAACCATTACTCTGGGCCAAATGATAGAAGATAGAGATGAAAGTTGTCCTCCCTTTTACATATCTCTAAATATTCATGAGAAAACATTACATAACTATTTGTTGGACTCCTATGCTTCTCACAATTTAATGCCAAAGGCGGTCATAGATGAGCTTGGGCTAGAGATCACCAAGTCTTACCACGATCTTTTCTCTTTTGACTCTTGAAAATTCAAATGTCTCGAAATGATCAAGGACCTAGCTGTAACTTTAACCCAAGCATCCATGAAGACTATGGTTATGGATATAGTAGTGGCATACATACCACCTAAATTTGGATGTTTGTTATCAAGATCGTGGATGAAGAGGCTAGGTGGCACTCTTCAAATGGATCTCTCTTACGCTACTATCCCTATTTTTGGAGGGGTAAATAGAAGGTTATACAGGGAATCAAAGCTGGCATATGTAATCAGTGACGAACAAAATCCATCTAATCATCCTATCTATTCTGTCGACACAGTATGGGATCTTGTATTTTACAAATTGATGATTCATTACCAGATGCATTGCTGCTTAGAAAGCCTGTAGTTCAGTCCACAGAAGAAGCAGAGGATGATCTTTCAACCATGTTATTTGATGGTGCTTGTACCAAAGAATCAGCAGGAGCAAGGGTAGTATTGATTTCCCCTTCTAAGAAAACTTCTCATTTGTCCTTTAAACTTAATTTTAAAGTGACTAACAATATTGCAGAGTATGAGGCACTACTTCTGGGGTTAAATGCAGCCAAAGAGATGGAGATTAAAAGATTACATGTATTCGGAGATGCATATTTAATCATTCAGCAGGTGAATAAGTCCTTTCAAGCAAAACATGTCAGGCTGAAAGCATATAGAGATGAAGTTTTGAGGGCGATTCATACTTTTGCAAATTTTAAAATTTCATATGTACCTAGAGCAATGAATGAATTGGTTGATTCATTAGTTGTGTCGGCATGTGCTTTCATACCTCCTCTGCCTCATAAAGTGAATTACGAAATTCAAGTTAAATATAGGTCATCCCTCCCTAATAATGTGAAATTTTGGAAGGTTTTTGAAGACGATGCATAACTCACTAGATTTCTTGGAGTGATAGATGAGTTTGCAGACTTGCAAATTGATCAGGAGAATGAACATGACGATGAAATTGAGAAGCCAAAATTCAGAAGCAAAATCGCAGCTCATGAAATAGTACAGCTGCCTACCAACAGAATTCCTAAAGGTTTGGTCCCTTTAGAAAGGCATTTTTATAATAATGATGTGGCTGTCAAATTGGAAAAAGGGGAAAAAGATTCAGAAGTTTTGCAGTATAATGTAGCTAGTGAACAGGATCCTAAATATGTCAACTTAGCTTCACATTTGACTGAAAAACAAAAGGCTGATTATGGAGAATTGCTAAAGGAGTTTTCTGACATTTTTGCTTGGCAATATGATGACTTGAAGACTTTCGACACAGAGGTAATTCAGCATAAGATTCCCTTAAACAAAGATACCAAACCATTTAGGCAGAAACTTAGATCTTTTAATCCTTTGTTGCTGCCTACAATGGAAAGGGAAATCAAAAAACTATTGGATGTCTGCATCATCATACCTCTCAGATATTCAGAATGGAGATCAAATCTTGTACTGGTCAGAAAGAAGAATGGAGAGATCAGACTCTGCGTGGACTTTAGAAATTTGAATAAGTGCTCTAGGAAGGACAACTACCCTCTGCCCAAAATGGAACATATTTTGCAGAAGGTGTCAGGATCAAAGGTGATGTCTTTTATTGATGGGTTTTCTGGATACAACCAGATTGTTGTCCATCTGGACGATAAAGAAAAGAATGCTTTTACTACTCCATGGGGTACGTTTATGTACAAAAAAATGTCTTTTGGATTGATGAATGCAGGAGCAACATTCCAAAGGGCGATAGACATTGCTTTCGTTGGAGAGAAATATAAACTTGTCCTGATATCTCTTGATGACATCACTGTTTTTTCGAGAAGCCATGAATTTCATTTGCAGCACTTAAAAAATACATTCCTAAAATGTTGAAGGTATGGCATTTCTCTTCATCCAAAAAAAACAAATTTCGCACTTAAGGAAGGGAAATTACTTGGACATATTGTTTCAGTTGATGGGGTGAAAATAGACCCAAAAAGAGTAGAAGCAATTAAAAATCTATCTCTTCCTAGATCAAAGAAGGACATTCAGTCTTTCCTTGGGACTATAAACTTTATCAGGAGGTTTATAGCAAACTTTGCAGAACTCACAAAGAATATTACTGCTATGTTAAGAAAGAACTCCGAAGTAAAATGGACTGAAGAAGCCAAACACTCATTCAATGCTATCAAGGAAGTAATTATGACAGCCCCTCTTTTGATCAGCCCCGAATTTGCCAAGGAATTTTATTTATTTTCATTTGCTTCAAAAGATACAATTGCAGCAGTACTCTTGCAGAAAAATGTCGATGATTAGGAGAAACCGGTTGCCTTCTTTAGTAAAGTCTTGAGGGATGCAGAGGTAAAGTATGAATTATTGGAGAAACAAGCATATGCACTTATCAAGTCATTAAAATCTTTCAGAGTTTACATCCTTCAAGCCAAGGTAATAGCTTGCGTACCCTCTAGTTCAGTTAAAGATGTGCTTATACAACCCAACATAGATGGAAAAAGGAGTAAGTGGATAGAAAAGTTAATTTAATTTGATGTTGAAATTAAACCAGCAAAACTTGTGAAAGGTCAGGGCCTTGCCAAACTTCTGGCAGAAGAAAATTGTAAACTACTCAAAATAAATTTGGTAAGTGTTAATGCAGATAATGTTCAGTATTTAGAGGATAAAAGAAGTGAGGAAATGCAGGTCTCATCTCACCTAGCTAATTGCAAATGGTACAGTCACATTATTCATTTTCTACAAACTTTATCAGTCCCATCAGATTTGACAAAAACACAAGGAAGGGCTTTAAAGCTCAAAGCCATGAATTGCTGCATCAATGGCAACTTATTGTTCTGGAAAAATCCAATAGGTTTATTATTGAGGTGCATAAACCAAGAAGAAGCAGCTAGGTCATGATTGAGTTCCATAATAGTGAATGCGGAGGACATCACTATTGGAAGACCATCGCACATAAAAACTTAAGATCTGGTTATTACTGGCCATCCTTATTTTCAGATGTGTGTGAGTTTGTGAGAACATGTGACAAGTGCCAAAGATTTGAAGGAAAACAACAATTGAAATCTCTTCCCCTCAGACCTATAGAGGTCACAAGTCCCTCTCCAGCAATGGGGTCTAGATTTCATAGGTGAGATTCACCCGCCTTCCAGTAGTCAGCATAGGTGGATCCTGGTTGCCACCGGTTATTTTACAAAGTGGATTGAGGCTATTCCTACCAGGAACGCCAATCATACTATCATCATTAATTTTTTGCAAGAAAACATATTCGCCAGATTTGGTTGCCCTAAGAGAATAGTCACTGATAACGTTGTTGCATTCAAGGATAAGCACTTGGTAAAATTATGTGAAGAGCCAGGAATTCAGCTAATACATTCCACTTCTTACTATCCACAAGGAAATGGATTAGCTGAGTCATCGAATAAGAGTTTAGTCAAAATTATAAAGAAGTTGCTTGAACAAAATATCAGAGGCTAGGATTCCAAGCTGAAATTTGCTTTGTGGGCTAACAGGGTTACAAGTAAAAAGTCAATCGGTACATCTCCCTTCAAGTTGGTATATGGTACTGAAGCCATATTTCTTGTTCAACTTGCACTACCAGTTGCAAATTTTTTACAAGAAACTAACTCTGAACCAAGTGATTTAACTCGTAGAATCCATAATTTGGTAGAGTTGTAGAAAGATAGAGAACAGCTTTTGGAAAAGACAGAATTACACCAAGGAAAGATAAAGGATATTTTCGACAAGAAAGTCAAATCAAATATCTTCAAAACAGGGGAACTAGTCTTAAAATGGGATGCAGCAAGGCAAGAGAAGGGGAAACACGAAAAATTTGATGCTCTCTGGGCAGGTCCTTTCATCATAATAGCAGTTCAACAGAACAATACCTTTGTTCTCCAAAATCTTGCAGGCGAGGAAGTAGCAAGTGGCCCTTTCAACGGGCGCTTTCTAAAGACCTATTTTTCATAAGGATTTTTCTTAAAGCCCTATTTTACTTGTACATATTCTTTTCAGTTCTGTTTTCTTTGTTTTTATCGCTTGAATAACTCCATGCCCAATGGTACTGAGCAAAACTATTTTTCAAATTTTCAAATTGTAATAAAGGCTACTGAGTCTAGCTAGGTTCTTGGTCACCTCACAGGGAGGGGTCCATCCCAGTTGAAGCCAAATTTTAGCTCCCAAAATGAATCAGTCACTATGGTTTCATTTTGTGGTTGATAGCATGGTTATTTGTAGTTTTCTCCATTTTGTTTTAATTTCCTCTAGTGTCAAAACTTAGGTTTTAAATTCATATGTTAGAAATAAGTTGATCCATAAAGGTATCTTCTATTAAATTTCATGAAAAGACTTTCAACAGCTAACGTGTGTTGCAAGGTTGATGAGTAGCTGGTGAAAACGGCGATTTTCAACAGCTAAGGAGTACTTTCCTGCAGACCGTTAGCTGGTGAAAGCGCGGAACACATGTGTTTCCTTCACATTTTTAGAAATCAAAAGATGACACGCTCAACACACATCACGTAATCATTATAAGGCGCTGGTGAAAGTGAATAATGATGAGGATTCTGTTACGCACGTCTAAATAGGATATCATAGCGAATCGTCTTCATGAATGCATGCTTCATGAGATAATGGCATTGGAGATGACAAATTCAAATTCATCATCATAGGTAAAGAAGCAGTACTACTCAGCTGGAAACATCAAATCGACACTTCATATTCCCAACATGCATTATCCACAGGCATATGTTATGGTTTCATATTTGAAAGACAACGCCGAGAGTTTTCACCAGCACCAAACTGTGGCTCAAACAGCATATTACAGTGACTTTGTTTGCAAAATTGTCTGGGGTTTGAGTTACAGATGGTAAAGAAATGAAGTGGTTCATTGTTAAGGAAAGAATTAGACAGTCTATCTTTTTTACAAGCACATACAGAAGTGCAAAAACACTTCTCAGACGCAGGCTGCATGAATTATGTTGAAAAGTTACAGAATGGTTGCCACCAAACAACAGCTGAAGCATTTGCTAAATCGTATGATGGAAACAAAGCCTGTGTGGGTTCTTTAGAAATCATAGTTGATGAAGCCGACATTGCTACAGCAACCAGCTTACCTAGATTAGGCCAGAGCTGGTTCAAGACAACAACAACCAAGAATCTCAATTTCATAGCATATCTTAAGGCAGAATTCAGAAATGTCACATGGAAGAAAAGCATGTCAATTTCTCATTTGGAGGATGAATGGAAGGACCTGTTCAAAGGCATTCAACTCTATATAACCTCAGAAGGCAAGTATGACAAGCTGATGTTATACCATTTCAAGCTCTTAGATCATTTCACAGTGAAAACTCTCCTAAATTTACCTTTCTTCTTTCATAAAAGCCTAACTAAAGTATGTAAAAAGATTAAGGCTGAACCTCTAAGTATGAAAAACACTCTTTGTCATTTCAACCTGATCAAATTGATAATTCTAGAGGAACTAAGACAAAGAGGAAGGACTTGGAAACATTTTCTTTTTTGGGAAGGCTTTGAAACCCAAACTCATCCCATGAATGAGCAGAAGAAAAAATTAACTCCTCAGAGCAGCTCAAGGAAGAGGAGAACTCTTCCAGGACCACCAGAAGATAGGATTTCTGGCATAAAGTCACACAGGTCAAAGAAAAAATTAATTTTTGAAAACACTTCAGAGAAGCCTACAGAAAAGAAGACAAATATTCTAAATCTACCATACACAGACTCAGAAACAGATCCAGAGCAAGAAGATGAAAGTCCAGCCATTAAAATCCCTGAACACTCCATGGAATTTGCACAGGATTGTGAGACTTTTACTCCCACTGATGAAGGTGAAACATCAAACAGCAAAAAATCAAAGAAATCACAAAAAATTAAGCAACTAAAAGAAGTGATTTCTCAACAGGAAGTTTTAGAAAGAGTAATCAAGGCGAGATACAAAACTCTGTTTGACAATTTTGCAGAGACAAATGCAGCATTTGATAAGTTGGCTCGTGAAAGTGTCAAAGACAAAAAGAGAAAGAAGAAAATCACCAAAGATTATAACAGTTTATGGTGGTTAGCAAAACCCCTTAAGAGGAAGATTAGAAAATTGAAGCAGAAGCAGAAGTCGCACCTAGATCTACAAGTGCTAGCCCAGGTTGTTGTGAATATGCAAGGAGATAAAGCAGAGACACGCTAAGTTTTTGATAAAACAACAGTTTTGGAGGTGAAAGTTTCTTTTTGTCCAAGACAGAGCTTTCACCAACGCAAAGGGTAAATTTACAACCAGTTAGCTAGTGAAAGGCAGAGCTTTCACCAACTAACCAACGAATCATAAGGCGAATTAGCTAGTGAAAGCACAAAAAGAATTTTTGAAAGCTAAAGATGGAGCAGGGTGATTTTCAAAGTATTTAAAGAATTTCAAGAGCATCAAAGGATTAACCACTTAGTCAAAAAATACTCAGCATCAAAGATTCGTGGAGATTTTGAAAACCAAATGCTAAATCGGTCTCCTAAAGTTTCGACTATGATTAATTGAAGAAATCCATCTACAGAAAATAGGTGCTTTTACCTTTCCATGACACAACAGAGTCTAGAAGCTGATGAAGTACAGATGTCAAATAATTATATAAAAGACAGTTCGAATTCTAGAAACTAGTCTTTGATTATTGATTTCCTTAGTTAGTTTTATTTTCTATTTTTAGATACAGATCCAAGTTTTCGGGATCTTAAAAACCGATTGTAAAAGGCTATAAATGCCTATATTTTCTAAGAGACAAGGGGTCAATCCGGGATACTTTTTGGCTATGTACTTTGACTCTTTTATGTTATATGAATCACAGTCCTCTTTTGTTACCAATGTCAGTATTGTTCATATGTTCACCACTCTGTAATTTGATTCAGTTCATCTTAGCTATTGAGAACTGTCATCTTCTTGTGTAGCTCATGAATTTGAATTAAATGATTCTCTGCTATTTTGTATGACCCTACATGTTTGTGTAGCTGGTTATCTTGAATAGTATTCTTCACACCTTATTTCATCACTGGAACTGATATTTGGTCTCTAGAAGCACTGGTTTATTTAGATACATAATAAGTTGTCCTTTTATAAAGCCTTCTCAGTTATCCCATTGTTCCAAGCACTTTGATTATTCATAATTTCTTAAGTTACCAAGCATCCTTAGTCTACAACCCTAAGGAGTTTCTTGGAGTGATAACAAATTGGCACCGCTACCGGGGAATCGAAATTTAAGTTCTTCTTTCCTGGAATACGACACAGTTCTGATCTTTGATGATAGACAAAGATTAGATCTTTTATTAGTTGTAATTATCTATCTGGAAACTCCACAAGTTCATCCTGGCTCCTAAGAGGATCAGTACTAGGGCGAATCCTCAAGAATCACCTATCACACCAGTGCCCAATCCAGAACTAATTCTCAGGAAAGGAAAGACAATTCAGGGTCAAGCCTCAAAATCAGATACAGAAGGTAATCCTCTTTTTAGTTTTGGAAAATCTACTACAGAAAAATTTGAATTGTTTTCAAAGAGTACTGATGAAAAAACAGTTGTAAATACTGTAGAAGAACAAAATCCTTTTTATCAACAGGAAAATAGCAATGATGATAAATTGACAGATTCAAATTTGATTGAAAAAGCATCCAAGACTTTAGAAAGAAATCATAGTTCTTCTTCTCTTGAGTCTTTTCATTCACAGCAAAAAGAAGATCATTTAAACATTTATACTAGCCTCCTTGTTGTTGAACATCTTCTTCAAGAGCTATCTTCTAAAGGTGAAGAAAACTTAGCTGGACAGCTTGCAAATTTTTACAGAGCCTCATATCAGACCTCTTTCCCATTAGAAGATTCACCTCCTTCACATTCCCCCAGTGTTGAAGACTCGAAAAATAAAATATCACCTTTCTCACCCCTGATCATTATGGCTGCACCACCTCCTTTCACTAAGATGCAGCAAATCCTAGCTGCTAGGTATGCACCACTAATATTGCCAAACCCAGTATCAGCCATGCTGATAGGAGACTATCAGAAGTAGATGCCCAAATTCACAGGTGAAGGCAATGTGTCTGTTGAAGAACATATTGAGGCTTTCTATAGTTATGCTGAAAACCTTAATAATGAAGAGGAAGATGTTTGGACACGAGTTTTTGTCCAAATCTTAGATGGCCATGCTAGGAAATGGTTCAAAGAACTCCCTGCTAGTTCCATAGCTGGAATTGAGCAATTGGATGATACCTTCTTGAAACATTGGGGTGATAGAAGAGATTTTGTATACTATATCATAGAATTTTGAAATATAAGGAAACAAAATGGTGATTCAGTCTCTGATTTCACTAAAAGGTTTAATCGGATGTACAGTAAAATACCAGCAGAGATAAAACCTTCAGATGCTTCTGTCAAAATCACATATTCGGATGCTTTTGACTCAGATTTCTATTTATTGTTGAGAGAAAGAAGGTCACCTACACTATCTCTGATGCAAGATGTTTCCCTTGAGGTGGAATCAAATATTTTAGCCTCTCAAAAACTAAAAGGAAATCCTGATAGGAGAAGGCCAAGGAATGAAGCTTCTTCTTCATCAAGTGTTGACCCAAAGTTAGATAAAATGGCTAAGATGCTAGAGTCTCTAACCTCTGAGATATCTAAGCTCAAGATTGAAAATAATCAGCCTGTGAAGGGAAGAGGCACTTATGATTGTGCATGTAGGAACCCAAATCAAAATCCTAACAACTTCAGAAAAAAAATTCGGCCAACACAGATTTTGCAAAGAGAAAAGAATCCTACTGAAGATCGGAGAATAAAGGCCCCTCTTAAGAATGTTGTGATGGATGAAGATGAAGGCGATTATCAAGAAGATGGAGAAGATAATATTCATTGTGTTGGAGAAGAGACAGGGAAATCTTATCTTACACAACATGACTATGAAGAGGCATTGATGACTTAACAGACAAAGGATAATTCTGCTGATGATGGCATTTTTACGACGGAAGATAAGAATATATATAATCTCTGATCTAAGTCTAATACTACCCAATAGAACACACCAGCCTATCCTGAAAAGAACACATCCCCTATTAAGCGAAAAGATCAGACATGGGAGAATCAGCAAACAGATCCCTCAAAAGAAAAAGCATCAGCTCCTCCAAAGAAGACTGTTGCCCCTGTCAAGAAACAAATTCTGGAAAGTCAAGCCCCTATTGAAAAACAAATCATTCAGAAAGCTCCTTTAAATGAGGTAAAAGTCTCTGATAAAGTCCCATATGCTTTCAATTTTGAGGTTGAAACACAGAAAATTAAAATTCCCATTCCTCTGGTTGAGTTAATGAAAAATCAAATATTCAAAAAGGATATCCTTAAAACTCTAGATCCCAAATCTATATCCCCTTCTGCTGATCTTCTCAACATATATGATGAAAATCCAACCATTACTCTGGGCTAAATAATAGAAGATAGAGATGAAATTTGTCCTCCCTTTTACATCTCTATAAATATTCATGAGAAAACATTACATAACTGTTTGTTGGACTCTGGTGCTTCTCACAATTTAATGCCAAGGACGGTCATGGATGAGATTGGGCTAGAGATCACCAAGTCTTACCACGATCTTTTCTCTTTTGACTCTTGAAAAGTCAAATGTCTCGGAATGATCAAGGACTTGGTTGTAACTTTAACCCAAGCGTCCATGAAGACTATGGTTATGGATATAGTAGTGACAGACATACCACCTAAATTTGGATGTCTGTTATCAAGATTGTGGATGAAGAGGCTAGGTGACACTCTTCAAATGGATCTCTCTTACAATACTATCCTTGTTTTTGGAAGGGTAAACAGAAGGTTATACAGGGAATCACAGCTGGCATATGTAATCAGTGATGAACAAAATCCATCTAATCATCCTATCTATTCTGTTGACACAAGTATGGGATCTTGTATTTGTTAGGATATTTAGACACTTAGGAGTTAGTTAAGATCTACTTGGTCTAATATGTCGTTAGGTAAAAGTGTGTTTCTTTAGTATGCATTTGTAGTTAGGAAATCCGACGGTCACGATATGTTCCCGACATAGAGTGATCCGACGGTTCATACTCT